>JAYMFT010218826.1:7500-11386 GCA_038088735.1 Panulirus argus | reverse complement strand
TATATATATAAATATATATATATATATATATATATATATATATATATATATATATATATATATATATATACGCATGGTTAAATCACCAAAAGATACAAAGGAAAGTAAATAGCGATCCCCTGATGACAACAAGTCCTTGACGTGTTGCCAGACTTCCCTAACCAGTCCGTCGTTCGCTGAAGGATTTCCTAATTCCCCATGGAATCTCGTCGTCGTCCTTTAAACTTAGCTTCGAGGTAGGACTTTGAGGAGGAGGAGGAGGAGACCAGACACTCGAACTTTAACACGATCTGGATCCCTGGCAGCGAGAGCCAACGGTACCGCTGCGTCGCATCCCAGACGCCTCTTTGATGATCAAGTCGGCAAAATCTATTTACAGTTGATGCGCCAATTTACTAAATGTTATGCAAAC
The DNA here is from genome assembly GCA_038088735.1 of Panulirus argus. Taxonomy (NCBI): domain Eukaryota; kingdom Metazoa; phylum Arthropoda; class Malacostraca; order Decapoda; family Palinuridae; genus Panulirus; species Panulirus argus. Next base: position 10,974 of record JAYMFT010218826.1, on the reverse strand, counting down.
GCGCGATTCTAAACTATGCACGTGTGATCCGATGCCTTTGTGTCTTGCGCTGGTGGTGGTGGTGGCGGTGCCTTTCGTAAATGGCACGTGTGGATACGGATTAGCTTTGTGATATATGTATTCGTAAACAAGGTTTTCCCTGTCGATCGTATGTATGTGTGTATGTTAATGAGAATGTTCTCTCCTCGTGTAAAGTTGTATGATATTACAATTCGAGGGATGGTGGGCGGGAACCCCCCACGAGTGTAGAGGTTTCGTCTCGTTTCTCATGTATGAATTTCGTGGCTTTACGTGTGTATATATACGTAAATGAATTGATTGAAATGGCTGTTAGATTCGGTGTGATTCATTAAGCGTTAGGGTAAACGTTGTAATTTCTAACCGTCACTGGCAACGGAACAACTGTATTAGCTCCTGTTCTTCGCTTAGTAATCTACCCAGTTTTTTCCCACGAACGCTCGACGGGTTTGTATATTACTACGAAGACCATCAAATTCCCCAACCACAGCCAATAACAGTTTGGTATTAGTCAATAAACAGCTGTTGTAGGGTGACGATTAGCTAATCAGAAAGTTCAGAGGAGGGTATTTACAGAGAGAATGTTTAACGAGGATACAGTAATTCAAGGGCCGAAAGTGTAGTGAGATTAGGTATGGGGAATGCGTTCAAGTTTTCCTACTGGCAGCTATAAACTGTCGCCAACGTCTTCAACGACCCTAACAGTCGTTATCGTCCAAATGACCAACCAGCCAACAGATCTCCTCTTGGGGGTCACCAATATAGTTTTTAAAGCTAATTTTCTTTAACTTATTCTATTGCCATTTTGAAGTTGTTGTACTTAAGAGATTACTTCATCCCATCGAAGGAGCTACGTTACTTATTGACTGACTGAACTTACTTATAAGCTCAAGTTGTTTGGTGGCCGATGTTGTTGCCCTCGGGGGTAAAATTTACCATATTCACTTTGCCTGTCTCACTCAGAGATCAAAGTTATTATGATTAAGGACTAAATCTATTTAAGTTATCTATGAACCTTTATTACGGTCAAAGGCCTACGATTTTACACCCATTGGCCCAAGTTATCATAATGAGAAACTTTAGATGACGTACTACCGAAGGGTATTAAGTGACGTACTGAAAAGACTAAGTTATCGTTATCATGTTCAAGAACTTAGCATATCTAAGAACCCAAGTTGTCGATCTCATGTGTTCACTCAGCTCGAGAGCCGAACTTTACTTACTCAGGACCTAAGTTTTCTGTGAGTCTTTAACTAGCTTACCGTCCCAAATAATCATTTTCAATAGTCTGAGTTACAATAGAGAATAACTTATTACTCTCAAGCGATTAAGTTATCACTGGCTCTGAGACTATGGCCAATACAGGAGGAGGCTAAGCTGGCTGGCTTCACTACAGACAGCTTCGCACTGTGTTGAAAATTTTGAATCAGCGAAACGAGATCCGACGTCACAACCTGGCGTAAGAAAAGAAAAAAAAGCACGCTTCGGTTCGACTGCTCGTGGTTCAGAACCGACAAGGAAAGAACGAACCATCGAAGGCTAAAATCCTTGCTTCAGTATCCACTAACGTTCAGAAAAAGGCCTACGGACCGACCCGAGGCGCTAAAACCAACCGAGCCTTTAAAGACTTTAAGCATTTCTCTTTTTTTTTTTTTTTTTACCCCACCCCCCCTTCCAAGCGACAAAACATCTCCCGTAATAGAGGAAATAATCCGAGATTTTCCTCCCCCATGACGCCCCTCTTACCAAAGGAGTTACCAGCGGTGGAAAGAAAAAAGTTTTCTTTTTTTTTTCTTAGCGGAGAGGAAAAATAAAAAAAAAAAATGTTTACGTTGATACTGAAGACGGAAAATCTTTCTCGGGTGAGGTTCCGTGGAAAGCAAAGACCAACTGATGATTACGGAAGGAGAATACCTTTTAATTTTTTGGGGTTTAGAAAAGGGTAAATGGTCATATAAGTCAACACAAAAAAAAAAAGCGTAATCTCATTATAATTACTCATAAGTAATGAGAGAATTGTAAAGTCCGTTAGTGCGGGGTACCATCTTAACGGCCTTTGAGGAGCGAGGCGGTTGTTGCTCTCAGGGCTGAAGGAACGAAGGAAAATGTGTGTGTATCGTGTGCGAGCTTGGAGGAGGGTCCTCCTCCTGTGTCTACATGGGATGGTCCTAAGCCAACCACAATATCCTTCCTTGGGGCCTCCCTCTGCCTCCGTCATAACCCTTCCTCCTCCTCCTCCTCCTCTTCCTCTCCTCTTCTTCCTCCTCCTCCTCCTCCTCCTCCTCCTCCTCCTCTTCTTCCTCCTCCTCATCCTTCTTGCCTCAGAGTTTCCTCCTCTATATTCTCGGTTGTTCTTTCTCTCTCGATCCTTCCCTGGTTTGCTGTTGTTTCTCTGTTTGTAATGGTTTTATTTCGGTGTTTTGTCATTTTATTGCCTTTACTTCTGACGAAGTCTCATCACTGCCATCCTCCTTATCATTACCATATTCTACATAAGTGATTTTCATCAGTTTTCTTCCTTTTTTTCTTTTAACTTCCCATACTTTCGCTGTTTTCCTTCACCTCCTTTAGGGCTATAGACCCACCAATTGCCAGCAGTCTTTAAGGCGATTCAACGTCGAGTTATAACCATCAGCCGGTACATATTTAACACCTCCTTCAGGTGTTAAAGAAGTTAATGTAAACACCACATACACACTCACGATGTCTATGGCCCTAGGCTTCTGCTTATGTTTCTATTGGTTTGGCTTTCTGAGTTATAATCACACTTGCTTCTTTCTACTGAGATCTATTCCCTCTCTCTCTCTCTCTCTCTCTCTCTCTCTCTCTCTCTCTCTCTCTCTCTCTCTCTCTCTCTATGTTCAGGTCCAGAGTAGCCTCTTCCCAATCTTTTCAACATGATATTGTTTATGCTCTGCCAAAGAAGCCAGTGAATCAGCGTAATGTCAAAGTTTAAATTTTCCAATACATGTTTTTTTCTTCCCATATTTGTTACCCAGGTAACTTCATCGCTACCTGCCTACCTCCTTCCCCTACTCTGCCCTTCTCCGTCATGGCTTGGTACCTGACCTTCTGATCACCCAACTAGGGCTTGAAAAAAAAAAAAAACCCTCACGCCTTATCAACACTTCCCTTGAATGTAGTAGAATGATCAAATATCCTTTTCATCATCATAATTATCATAAACACCATCACCATCACTATCTTCACCACCCTTGGATCTATATCCACCCCCATAAGCGCCATCTGTTTCCCTCTCTATCGAGTCGTGAGGCACATCATTATCTGTCGTAGGTGATGGGTAGAGATGACGACGAGCCCAGCATCGTCGTCATCATCGTTATCCCCTTCGTCCTTTCCCTTATATCTCACCAACTGAACCTCATCTCTCCTTCCTTATCTGTCGTTGAATCTTCCTCTCTGTGGTTTCAGTCTCTTCTGTCTGTCTGTTAAACA
>JAYMFT010218826.1:0-5000 GCA_038088735.1 Panulirus argus | reverse complement strand
TCATTTTGAAAGTCATTGCGAATTATCTTCAGGCGTTAGCGTCACCAGTTGATCCCAGAACAGTTTTTTTAATTAAGGATATGTACTAATTAATGTATAACCATTCTCCTTTCACAGTGGGGGTACTTAAATACTTTCCAAAATATTAATTGTCCCAGCATAGCCTCTCGTAATCATGGTCGCGTGTGGAAACAACAGTTTCCTTCACTCCACTAGTGCACCATTCCATTTTCCCCTCCCTTCCCTCCCCTTTGCATCCTGTCCTTCCCTTCCCTCTTCCCCTTCCTCCTACTCCTCCTACTCCTCCCCCCCTCCCGCAAAATTACAAAAATACCCACTGCTTCCCAAGCCCTGACATTGTCCCACACCGGATTCATAGTTAAGCTAATTGTTCAATAAAATTTACATCTAATCTGGTTGAGCGTATTACAAAATATTGCAGTTGACCCAGCAGCCCTTTTATGTATCACAAATCAGCTGTCCCCCTAATGCAGTGGGTTGATGAGCAGTGCACATAATTGCAATGCAATGAGTTGATTCCTCCTCTACAGCCCCACCAAAACAAAGCTATGCAACCTTAAATAGAAAGAATTCCGAAAAAAAAATATAAATAATTTTAAGGTAAATGACGTTAGATTAAATAATTCATTATTTCATCCCTTAAAAACTTTAAAATTACCTTAATTCTAAACAAATAACTGAAGTCTTAGGGGAAGTAGTATGTTGTAAAATCCAAATCAGTTACATTATATGATTAAACTGGAGAATGTAACACACAGGGAATTACCTTTAGACAAATTCATATTAATCTTAACTTTACATTATGTGTGGTAATTACAAGCTTCGCATCGCTGCTGACTCAGGTCTGGCTCGTAAGGTAAGTTGCGTGACAGTAAAGAGATTCTCTTGGAGTGAATGGCGAAGGTCAAATGTAGACGAAGTGTCGTCGCAAGACACACTTAACAGACTTAGGGAGGCGGGGTGAGACACAGCCTTCCTTCAGAGGTCTCATCGCCTACCACACGAGGGGGGGGGGGGAAGAGGGTTCTGTAACAAGTCTGTCTGTCTGTCTATCTGCCTGTAGATTTCACACGTCTGTCCACAGGGAGGGTGGTTAACTTGCATGCTAGAAAACAACAGAATCCTTTCAGATGATTTTGTTAGTGAGGGGTACGGGGGAACGCGCGTTATTATATTCGATGTCTTTTCGAAGCGCTTCGTGAAGACAACAACGCGCAACGTGCGCGAAGGCGTGGTTGCGCATGGCCGAGTCCTGACAGGAGGTTGTTGACGAGACCAGAATATACCGAATGACCTGCGAGATCCCAGTTCTTGCAGATAATGGGTTGACAACCATTGGGGGTCGGTCCTTTTTTTTCTGATTCAGACGTACCCATCCGCGAACGAACCACCGTTCTTGTAGACTTTGAAACGCCACTCGAATTTCCCTCAGCGTTCGTCTCGCGTCAGATAACCGCTGGCGCGTGAGGTTTGGCGCCTCAAATTGCTTCTCAATAAGAACGTTCCTGAGGGAGACGACGTCGAACTGGACTGATAGATAGCCGGGCCGGGCCGGGCCGGGCCGGGTCGGAGTGGAGGAGGATGACAGGAACAGATCGTCACCTGTTGTTAATGAAAAGCACTCGAACACGAAGCTGTGACTCTTCGGTTCGAACCTTCAAGGGTTTAATAGATCCAAAAGGGCCGAACCCATCATCATCATCATCATCCCCGAGGATCGGCTGTAGGAACTGACGTGCTCAAGCTTCGGGGTTTAAGGCTCGTAATCCTAAACTGGTTTTCTAGGTGAGTCCTATCTAGCTCTCTGTCCGAAAGGGTGAACAACCCGCGAGAAAAAAAAAAAAAAAGGTTCACTGTTTCAGCAGTAATCCGTCTCTGTCGACGTAATAACGGATGGGGAACCTTCATTCAGGCTGCAATTACATGCAAATTCAAATCCTATTATGTTTATTGCATTGGCTCTTTTCCTTATCTTTACGTTGGCGTTTGTTATCGTCTTCAGCTGTTGCCAGATATTCAACTCTATACCAAATAATCCCTCGTGAGCGGATGGTGGAAATATGTAAGGTTTTCTCTTACGAATTCCACAAACGAAGCTTTCCGTAAATGACGTTTATAGATAATGAATCACTGTACGTTTATCATATGCAGTGTTGAACACTAGAGTTCTTGTGGTCTTCTGGGGGTTTACATAAAGTAGAATTCTGATCTTATAATTCTGAACGGAACATTGAAATTCAACACAATATCTGGACTTTTATTGACAACTTTTTCCAATCTCTTTTCTCACCAGGAGAGAGAGACGAGGATTTATGGCGTCACTCGCCTCACATCTTCTGTTGCTATTATTTTTGTAATGCTCCAGCCGGGGTGGCTCGTCTGTGTATCCGTCTGTCTGTCTGTATTACGTCTCGTAGCACACGTGTTCGGTTATGGCTCTGAGAGCGAACCTCTGTCCATCCGGCCTACTCCGCCGAGCTACGTAGCCTACCAGAAGAGACACTCGGACAGAGAGAGAGAGAGAGGAGAGCGCCACAGAGATGCACTCAAAGGCAGGAGGCACTCAGGAGCGAGACAAACGCTGGAGAGATTCACTTAAAGAGAGAACTGGAGAGAGAAAGAGATTGAGAGTATGGCTCCAAGTGGCGCTGAAATGCACAAGACACTCCCGCGGGAGGAGGCGTTGAGGAGGGGCACTCGAGAGAGGCACTTAGGACAGGCACTTAAGAAAGGCACTCACAATGGACACTCTTGGTCTGGGAGACACAGGCAACAGATACTCATTTAAAAGGTTTTTCTTTGGCTGTGGCTAGGAGGATTTGGTTTCGGTGGATTAGCGCTACCTCGATACGCGGGAAACGGCGAACAGGGATGGGATATATATATATATATATATATATATATATATATATATATATATATATATATATATTCACCAAGAAAACATTCCATAAGCCAAGCATACACTCAAAACCGTACCCAGAGGAGCAGACATTAACGAAACACTTCGAAGTTAATTGTTCCAAAAAGAAAAAAGGAAAAAGTGCCGAAGAGTTCGACCTGACGAGAACTCCGAGCGTTCTGTGAACGCTCCGTAAATGGGTGAACGCACTCTGTCCAGAGAGTGCTCTCTTGTGCTTGAAGACTCTCGGGCGCCTATTTTCAAGTAACTACTCCTCTCTTTGAAGTGTGTCCTTTTGAGTGTCTCTTCTGGTTTTATGAAGCCTAAAGTGCAACCATTACTTGGCCCTTTGAGTGTATAAAGAACTACATGCACACACACACACACGCACGCACTCCGGAAAATGCGTTTGAGTCTGTATTAGACTTAACGAACTCACTGGGGGGTCTTCATCGCGTTATATAAGTGAGTGTAAATCTTTAGGTGCGTCTCTCGAGTGTACCGTTTGAGTGTATTTGTGTCGTCCTTCGTAGATTCGTTGAGTATTTTCTTTAAGTAGGTTTCCGGAGTATATTTTCTCTATGTGTTACTTTAGAGCAATTTTTGAGTGTATTCCTTGAAGGTGTGTCTCTTTATTTATTTTGCTTTTATTGATTTGAGTGACAAGATCGAGTGCATGTGTTTACTACTTTACTACAGTGTATTTTCTGATTGTGGCTATTGCGGGTATCCATGTAGAGTTCGTCGACTGAATCTATTGAGTGCAACTGTGGCCAATACATTCATTAGTCCGTGGAGCATGACAGTACGACCCCTGGGCAAGATAGGACGACCCTTAGACATGACTCTATAACCTGTGATGGCCTGGCCTATGACCTAACTCGTAGGGGGAGGTCAGGTCAAACATCAGGCCATTATACCTAAGTAAGGGTAGTGCCGTCTTGCTCAAGGGTCGTACCAACGTGTCCAAGGGTCGTACCAACGTGCCCTAGGGTCGTAGCTTCGTTTTCAAGGGGTTGCATTCCACCTGGGCATGTTTTTGAGTACTACTGAGGCTAAGTAGAGAGATGTGCACTTGTGAGTCGCAATATTGTGAGTACATCTGTTTAGTATACGTTTTGATTACATTATTTGAGTACATTACCTGGTCACACACCTTGAGAATGCCGCTTGAGTCCAACTCTCTAGTTCTTCCTCGCTTGAAAATTGACTTAAGCGTAATCGTTAATGACTAATAAGTACGATCCTTGAGGGGGCACTTCGCTTTCGGGTGAGTATTTCAAGTGTGCCGAATAAGTGCGTTTTGGCTATGCGGATTAACCAATTCCGTCGTTTGATCCGCTAAGTACGCCGCCTGAGTACTTCAGTTAAGTATACCACGTTTGGATTTCATCCGTTAAGTGCGTCATTTAAGTACTACTCCATTGCATGCACGCTAATGGCTTCTCTCAGTCCACCTAGACGTTTCAGCGCGTCGTTTGAACGCACGCACTGAGTGCGTCCTTTCAGTTCAAATAATCATTTACGTCAAGAGGATACATCTCTTGAGAGTGCAAAATAAGGACATCATCTTTCGGTCCCGTCGTATGAGTGCGTCCTGAAATGTATCTGAGAGTACATGTATTGTACTTGGAACCCCTTGAGTTTAGTACAAGTTAAGAACAATCTGTTGCATACATCAATGAAATAAATGCACTTTAGATACCGCAGAACTAGACTACATCAATAAAGCGCATCACTCGAATGCCTTACTTTGAGTTCATCCATCAGATGAGTGGATTCAGACCTTCCCTTGATTACAACACGATCGTATCTATCATCTGAGTGCATCGATCAGATAAGCGTATTCAGAGCAGCTTTTTGAGTGCCGTATCAGCCTCGTCTGCGTTCATCCAACGCGTTATCTGAGTGCATATAGCGAGTGAATGTTGTGGTACTCTTGCTCTAACAGATCCAAGAACTGCATATATATGGCAGGCTTTTCTTAAGCTTAATACCTTTATAAGTACAATATATATATATATATATATATATATATATATATATATATATATATATATATATATATATATATATA
>JAYMFT010218825.1:0-25219 GCA_038088735.1 Panulirus argus | reverse complement strand
TTTTCTTCGTCTGTTTCCTGGCGCTACCTCGCTGACGCGGGAAACAGCGATCAAGTATAATAAATAAATAAATATAATAATAATAATAATAATAATAATATTTGCATGAGGAATACTTCCTCAAGGTCCTCTTCATAATTTTCTGCCCTGCTTCTGATATTAATTGCTGTTGTTTTGGATTCTCTTCAGGCTCCAAATATCTATTCTATGTTAAAAGAGTTGCGGCTTTCTGGTAATCTATATGGTTTATTATATTTTCTCTTTTTCATATGACTTTCAAAGTGAACACATGAAGGGTCTTCCTTCTTTCTTTGTAACTTATCCTTCTCAGATGTGGCAGTCATGGACGAAAGTTCAAAAAGACAGCCCAGAAAGTGTATGGACTTTGAGTCTCTGAAATCTTGAGTCTGAAGCTTCATAAACAAGTCGCTTTATATACCGAGAGATGGCAAATTTCAGAATAGGTTCCAGTGTACATGTGTGTGTAAATAATGAAGAGTGAATTTCCAGCAACTGGCAAATATTAGTTGGGACAAACTGTGTTTGAGTGTGTTACTGGAAGCTACATGGACTAGGTGAAGTGGCAATGCACTAACAGCATCACACTCCTTAAAATTAGTTCTCAGCCAACAGTTGAACAGTGAGGAGGTTGAGTTACATATATTCCTTATTTGTAATTTAATTATTGATCTCATTCTATTCATATATATCATAGTTTTGCAATACACACAATATATAACTAAGGACTAACATCCTTATTATTAGTGATTTATTGTCTTGCATGTTAAATGTGGATGAATGATAAACATATATAACACAAATCATGTGCAAAACTGTAAGACAACTGAACTTTCAGGTTTGGTAGGAAGACAAGACAATGCCCTAAGGGTCCTTGTTGATTGTGGGAGAATTATTAAGATGTGGAAGACTAGTCTACCAGTAAAAGAATCTGCTCAATGCACAAGATTCAGTAAGGCAACTGTCCAAAAATGGACTGCAAGATGGTAAACTGAGGGAAGTCTGGAGATAAGGCCATGCAATGGCAGACCACATGTAACAATGTGGGAGGATGATCAAAGGATTATGGAAGCAATACAGCAATGACTGCTAACCTCTTCTTTGCAGCTGACATAAGACCTGCACTCTGCTTTGCCATCCACATATGACTAGACAGTGCCTCCACCAATACAACATGGACTGTTATATCTCGGCAAGCAAGGATCAGCTCACACAGCCTTTAAAGAAACTTGTCTTATGCATGCAGCATCTCAACACAGAACCCCACTATTGGAGAATTGTAATATTTAGGGATGAGAAATGTTTCACGCCTGTGGACCTGGAGCAAGACAGTGCTGGAGAGTTCAGAATACAGATTTTGGGAGGATTACATTTTGAGCATGGATGTAAGTGTATGGGCCTGGGGAGTTCAATAAACTCCATGGTAATTTAGAGCAACAAAATATGTTGGAGGATATGCTTCAGCCAACACTGTGAACTATGGCAATCCTGCAACCAAACTCCATCAGACTGGTATGTGACAGGAGTTTGATTCATATGAGCAATATAGTTATGGACTGGCTTTCCCATCAACTGCAGATAGAGGTGATTGACTGCCAAGTAAAGGATGCGACTTGAACCTAATTGAAAAGCTGTGGGCTATCATGTGTTAAGCCACAGAAAACAAGGCATGAGAGATATTGGCGTTAACGAGATGGCATCCAAATATCTGCCTCGACTTGGTAGATTCAATACAGACATCATAATGATTTCAATTGCAGTAATAATGTCATGAATTTTCATATGCTTTATAATATCTTATGACCAAAAGTTTGAGTGCTAATTTAACCAAGGGTATACAAATGAATCAAAATTAACAAGCATGATTATGAAAAAATACATAGTTTTATGCAAATCCATGTCAGAAAAAACTGCATTTGACTAATGTGAAAGATTTGATACTTAGCTACAAGTATAAAGTTTAGCTTTAAGATGCAGTATTAGCCTGTTTTCAAATTCTGATGTAAAGAATTCATGATGTACTTAATTCTAAATTTTGTATTATCATCTGCATAATTTACTCTGAAACAAAAGTTATGAAAAGGGGAAGAAAGTCGACTAAGGAGCTAATAAGATTGGTCATCGTTTTAGTAACTTGTCTGGGTGAGGTGGTGAAGGCTGTTGCAAAAACACTGGAGGTCACTGCATTATTACTTTAGTACCCAACTGAACTTTGTTTGGAATGGCCTGTGACAATGTAATGTTGCACAGCTCAATTTCTCAATTTCCTAAGCTTGTTAATGTGTAAGATGTGGTCTTTTTGTTTGTGTGGACTGTACATGATTGTACAGTCAGGTGCCTAAACTGAAATCACTTTGTAATGTTTTATTAACTTAATGTCTAGCAAGAAAATGATAGAAAAATCAGTCTGCTTTAATTATTTGATTTATTTAACAATCTAAAAAACCGAGTTGTGATAATCATAATATACATTCGTTGTCTTCACACAGGAAGAAAAATAAATAACTCTGGTTCTTAATCAGTGATATCAAAATACTACACATAGCATAGCATTCTAGTAAACATCAATACCAATTTTCACAAAGTATGCACTGCATACTTCTTAAGGATATCCCATATTCCCAAAAGTATCACTACACCTTGTTCAGTGGTCCAATTGGAAAAAAATCATTTTACTGAAAACTGGAAAAACTGTAATGGAAAGAGTACAAAATCATAAATTTCATGATAATGATACACTAACTCTAAACTTATAATCTTTATATACAACTTGTCCAATGGTTTCACAGTGGGAATAAATATACCTGAAAGGTTAAATTATGATTTCTTGGTGTCATAAAACACCCATCCTTATGAAACAAATGTAATAGCAAATGAATTTGTCACAACCAATAAACCTGGTAACTAACATTTTCATAATATTTAGGTATGATTATAATTATGAGGAAATAAAAGTATCTCTGGGGTAGGGGAGAAAGAATTCTATATCTATACTCCCTGGATGTAGTAGAAGGTGACTAAAGGGGGTAGAAATGGGATGGAGGGGCCCTGGAATCCCCCCTTTGTATTTCAGTTTCTAAAAGATGCAACAGAAGGAGCCAGGCAGGGAGTCCTCATCCTCCTCGAAGGCTCCGACTGGGATGTCTAAATGTGTGGACATAGTAACTCAGATGAGAAGAGAAGCGAGAAACATAGTATGTTTGAGGAAATAAATCTGGATGTAATGGCTCTGAGTGAAACAAAGCTTAAGGGTAAAGGGGAAGAATGGTTTGGAAATGTCTTGCGAGCAAAGTCAGGGGCTGAAGAGAGGACAAGAGCTAAGGAAGGAGTCGCCCTATTCCTGAAGCAGGAGTAATAAGGAAGTAAATTCTAGACTGGCCGTGAGAAGAAAGATCAAAGATCATGTGAGGCAAGTGTTTTGGGAGCAGCTGAGTGAGTGTGACAGTATTACTGATGGGTGATTTGAATGTGATGGTGAGTTGTCACAGCTGAGGGTATAACTAGGAGGCATGGGGTATTCATTATTAAGAATGGGAATGAACAGCTTGTGGAATGGTGGCACTGAAAAAGGACTGTTGACCGAGAATCCCTGGTTCAAAATGAGGGACAAGTATACACATGAGTAGAAGAAATGGTCACTGGGCTTTACTGGATTACATGTTAATTGATGTGCTGAAGGGGGCAGGGGGTAGAATGTTTGATCACTATCTTGTGGAGGCAAGGGTGAAGATTTGAAGAAGTTTTTGGAAAAGAGGAAACAATCTCAGTGAGGAAAGGGTGGTGAAAGTGAGTCTGGAAAAGACTTGTGTGAAGAAATACCAGGAGAGACTGAATGTAGAATGGCAAAATGTTATTTAGGGAAACAGTGCTACCATGCAAAAGATGCATGTGGGAAGAGGGCAGATTAGAAAGGGTAATGAGTGGTGGCAGAGTTTTTATCCAAATATGACTTGGACAGCATCATAGGATTGATGTATGTATTTTATGTGCACATGATAATGTGGTAAGGGTACATAAAGACACCAAACAAATGCTACAAACACATGAGGTAGTACGGAGGTGCTTTCATGTAATTCAAAGCCTTCAATGAAGGTCATGTGCTACAGGACTGTATAGATGCGCTCTACATATGTAAAGGAAAAGGTATCATGGATGCTCATAAAAACTCCTGGGAGATCAAAATGTTTGTCTGGTAAGTGAAGGAAACAAAATTCTTGCTTAACTTCATATTATGTCCTCTGGTCACTATACCCTTATATCTCAAGGAACTGTTGTCATCAGTAGGTTTCAAAAACTTAAAAGTTGTGATCAGGTCATCCCTTACTCTTCCCTTCCAAGGCGAGCATATTTAGTTTCTAGTCTTTCCCTGTAACTCAGCTCATTTTAATTTTAATTCTGGTACCATCTTGGTTGCATTCCCCTGGATCTTCACTACTACCCCTTTGTGCTACTTTAGGTGCAATGACCAAACTTGAGATGCATAATCTGCATAATCTACTTTTGGCCTTATGTATGATATGAAAAGTTTGCTAAATATTTCCTAAGCCTTTTATTTGAGAGCTATTCTTATATTTGCCAGCCGACTGTTTGTCTCCATAACTATTTACCTAATGTGAGACTCTGGTGAATGGTTACGAATGATTTTGACTCCAAAGTCCTCACACACAGAAATTTGAAGCTTATTTTCTGCTAAATAATAATCATATTGAAGCCTTCTTTCATTGTCACATCCTTATTACTTACATTTAGTTAGCTTAAATTTTATCAACAACGTATCAAACCAACTTTGAAGTCTGTCTAGGTCCCCATGTAAGTTGATGGGATCTTCCTCGCTTCTCACTTCTCTCATGACCTTTGCATAGTCTGCAAACATATTCAAGTGTAAGTCCATCCCTCCAGGCAAGTCATTTACAAAAGTCAAAAAGAGTAATGGTCCCAGGACAGAACCCTGGGGCACTCTGCTGATCATCCCGTCTTATTTGGAGAAAGCTCCACTGACATGCATCCTTTGTTCCCTTCCATTGAGATAATCTTGTATGCATCAAGGAAGTTTCCCTCTTACTCCTCCTTGATGATCCAGCTTCTTAATCAGCCTCTAATTTCATATTGTTAAGTGCTTTCTGGCAGTCCAGATACAAGCAGTCCACTCAGCCTTACCTTTTGTTGAAGACAGCTCATTCTTTCATAGAAATCTAAGAGGTTTGTCACACAACATCCCTTCCTTAAAACCATGCTATCTCTCACTTAGGTAATTTCTTCTCAGTTGAAAGTAATCCATTTGCTTTTAAATCATCTTTCCAGAACCTTACAGACTACTCTCAACAGTGAGACTGGTCTGTAGTTCAGCGTCTCTTGGCCTCCTATTTTACAGACTGGTATGACTTTTATCCCTTTTCCATTCACTTGGCACTATGATTTTCTATCTTGACATCTTCAACAGTATTTCAAGAGGTTCATCTAACATATCTTCACACATCAGCACATATGGTGAGATTTCATCAGGACCATGAATCTTAATTGGGCCAAGACCTCTTTGTATTCTATTAATGTCTTTTCTAGGTATCTCAACATTCTCTAAAAACCTCATCCCCATTCCATCTCACTGGTTTTGGGGCTATAGTGTCTTCTTCTTCGAAAACACTTGAAATTGTATTACAGTACCTCACATAACTGTACATCATCCTCTAAAATTATTCCCTCTGAATCTCCAAGCCTAATTAGTTGTTCTTTAACTGATAAATAACCTCTCATAAATTTAGGGAAAAGTTTTGAATTTTCTCCTGCCTTGTCCACAATATTCTAAATGTTTCTCTGTTTCCCATTTCTTCTCCTGGAATACTTCTTCCTTACTTTCTTATACTCTGCAAATGATGGCTAGCACGAGTGACATTAATATCTTCATCACTGCACACTTTGAAGCTCCATTGCTTTTTAATATATTTCAAACATCATGCTTTCCTCTTTCTTACCATTCCCTTTGTATTTGAGGTGGGGTCAGAGGTACACAAGTTTCTTCTTCGTACATTTCATAGAACCTCTCACCACAAAGACCTATCACAGAAATTGCTGAGGTGTGTGTAGTTTTCACGATGTATCTCTTTATGCCTTGACTCACCTCTGCTTTTAATGCCCTCATTTACCACAAACTTGAGCATTACATGACCACTTTTTCCAACTGATGTATCATATATGACATTCTCAACATCTATGCAAGTATGCGGGAAGGTAAGACATAGTAATGATGGTGTATCAGTCCCTTTCATCCTCAACATTCATGCAAGTATTTGTGAAGATAAGATGTAGCAATGATGGTATATCAGTCCCTTTCAATCCCGGTATGTTCATTGATATGTTGGTATAAAAAATTTTCCTGTTATATGCTCTAAGAACTGTTTCCATGACTCCCTATCACCATGAGAATCCTAATTCACCCAGACTATTTCTTTATAATTGAAATTCCCCATTATCAGTACTTTACTATCTCCATGAAGTGAGTGTTTCACTTCTTCATGTACCATCCTGATCATTCTCATTATTGTTATCATTATACTGTTCTGGACAGTTGCAATTCTTTGAAGGATTATATAAATTTAACACCACCAAGCACTTTTTCCATACTGTTACTCTTCCCAGTATGTACAGTCTGAAAGGGTCATCTTTTACTATATCTTGAAACTTAAGGCTGTCTATCATTATGACAGCCAACTGCCTCACTCTTTTGCCTTCTTCTTCCTTCCTTACTATTGGGTGAGATCTTATCTCTTAAGTAAACTCTATTTTCATGACTCCAACATGAGGTGTACCTCCTGTCTTGTCTGCAATTTTCTTTTGAAAGTGTCTTTGTTCCTACTTTTTTATCCTGCTACACTCATTCCTTGCTCTCTTAAGCCTTATAAATGCTGGCTGGCTGGAGATCATCTGTATCTTTGCCACAGCACATCCTAAAGCTCCTTGGCCTTGTGACATGTTATACTGTTCCATTTCTCCCTCTTTCTAAACCTTTCTTTTGCATTTGAGGCTAGGGGTATTCATGCTCCTGCTCCTTCACTGAAAATTTACACATTCTTCACCTTAGCCATGGTTCCTGGATAATGAACTTCACTTCCTAATTCATGTTATCAGAAAATAAGAGTTTTGTGTAGCTAGGGTTATTTATGTAATGTGAAACGGGGGATCAAAAAGAATTGTTGCATTATGTACCAGCTGACAGGCATTATAAGGGGAGAGTTTTAGATGTAAATGTCCTAAAAAGGCAGCTGGTTGGATGTCCCATCACTTCTTGGAAGAGACAAGTGTGACAGTTTGTGGTAGCTTTAAGAAAAGAAGAAGAGATATAGAAGGCAAAAGGATAGTGAAAGCAGTGAGTCTGGAAAACATATTAGTGTATGGGAGATACCATGAGAGACTGGATGAAGACTGGCAAAAGGTGATAATATACGAAATTAGGGGACTGGAAGGTATTTAGAGAAGCAGTGCTTACATGTGTGAGAGAAGTATATGACATGTGGAAGGCATGTTGTTAGCATGTGAGAAAGGATAGGAAGTGGTGGATTGTAGAAGTTAAGATGCTAGAAAAAGATATCTGCAGGGAAAGAGAACGAGTGACTAGGAGATGTACAAGAGGAAATGGCAGGAGTGAAAGGTTGAAGTGAAAAAGATTTTAAGTGTTTGGGTGGGTGTGGGTGAAGCATGCAAGGGATAGAGCAAACTAAAGCGATGTGGTATTAAGGGAATTACATGCTGTCTAAGGGCTGGGCCAAGGAATATGAGGCAGTTGGGGGAAACCATGGAAAGGTCTATGTGGCCTGGTTGCGGATAGGAAGCTCTGGTTTCAGTGCATTAAATGTGATGGCTAGAGAGTGGATATTAGCGAATGAGATTATTTCTTCATCTGTTCCTGGCACTACCTTGCCGACGCAGCATACATCAAAAATAAATGAAAAAAATATTTATACCTATTATGTGTTTGTGTGTGTAATTTTAACAATCTAAATCTTATTTCAACTAGGATTCTAAAAATCATCTATACAAGAGACACTATGAGATCAGACGGTTAATAAGTTCCATTTGGAAATGATATGAAAATTACCAAATTTATATGACACTACCAAAATAAAACTCCTTTCAGTGAAAGCAAAGAAAAAAAATAATAAGAGAGTGGTTCTTAATATCCACATCACACAAACATACAGAGTTCCACAGAATCTTAAAATCCCATTTCCAGGAAAATAAGTACCATTAATCAAGTACTACCAGAACTATTAGAGTATTATTGTTGAAACAGAGAAAATAAACAGCAATATAAGCTTCCTTTCTAACTTTGGTCTTATATGTTTATTTCTTATGAAGTGGAATGACGGGCATGTAACTGTGTCACACAATACTGAGGAAAAAAAGTAAACATGATCCTTTATTCTGCTGCACCTGCTATGGATCATTTCCTACTGCTAAAATCTGAGATAAAAAATGAATGCCCAAACCTAAAGCAATTTAGGAAATATTCCTTATACATGTATCATGTCTACATATTAACCATGAAGAATATAATACTTCATCAACATATTATTACCCCTAAGGAAAAGACATTAATAAACATGACAACTGCTCACACAGATCAAGCAAATTTGACCTCTTAAGTTTAATTTCTGCTACTATATCAAATAATGTGCCTAATCTTGCCAAATTTTTATACGCAAACTTAAACCTATTCAATTTCCTGATGTGTATACATTGGAATTTACTAAGTCTTTATTTCTTTTTAGCATAACATACTTTCCATCACTGCTTTTAATGCTCTAATCACACTGTAATACAATAATGCTGAAATAAGAACTCCCTACTAAGTAAAAGTATTTCACTGGTCTTTAAGCAAATCAAACTATGTCACATTACTTGTATGTAATGCACCTGAACAGCTTTGCTGGCCAATAAAGTATGTAAGGATCCATAAAGTTATCATTAAAAACTGAAAACTTGATCATAATGGTGATACATCATTACACCTCTATCTAAATCCTGAATATATAAATGGTCAGTGTTCTTAAATGATGATTACATCTGAAAGCAATGATTTCCTATGAGAGACTACAGTGTGTTCTGTTAATCCTTTCACTGCTTATGATCCATATCTGGTTGGAAAGTTTTCTTTTGGTCTCTGCCACCTATATAAGGTCATTAAATCTGAATTTTTCACAGCTCAAGTAAAGGTAATGAATTGTTATCCATCTGACATACCCACCAGGTGTTGTTAAGCAATAAGTTTCATTTAACACATCTTGTGGTCAGTGTTTGGTAAGATGTTTAAATGGAGTAAAACTATGTTGCACTCCTCTGCAACTGCAAGATAAGCCTGATTATGTGAAATTATTGAGGTTAACTTCTTTTGATGAACTAATTAAACTTCCTGATGATGGCGACTAGTCACATCCAGATGGATAAGAAGAGAAAGAAGAAAAAAAATACAGTGATAACAAGATACACAATATACTGAAGAGCCTGACCATAAAGCCACAAATACTACATGGTCTATGTTACACAAAAGAAACAAAAGACATAAGTAATTTTTTACCCTACCTTGCTAAGATGATATATTCTACCACATGTCATCAAAGTTGTTGCCCAATTCAGCTGGCATGTGGTTAAACTGTAAGTGAAAAGTCACCTTTGGCAAAGCTGTATTGTCATCAAAGTAAGAAAAGGGGTCAACTCTTGTCACGGATCTTCCCACTCTAAAGCAGTCCATTTCACTCATCCTGATTGGAACATAAACTTAAAGCTGTAAAGGAGCCCCATAAAAGTGGTCCTGGGGTTGTGTAGTTAATGCAATCAAAATATTGATTTTTTTTTTCAAATAAGTAATCTAAACAAGAAAGGGGGCTTGAGTTTAAGTATGGAGCAGTGAAAGGGTTAAGCAAGACTATCTTAAGCAGCAGCAACTTGTCATTTGACTGAAAACTGAAAGAAAAAAATTTTTGTATTCACCTGAATAAATAATTTCATATCTATATATTTTAACTTTTTCAAGGCAGATGCTCTGCAAAGAAGTGTACTGGTTACTTGGCTACTAATCTGGAACTCATGCATGCATGAGAAATATAAGGGCAAATAATAGTTGACTTACCAATGAGCATTTAAGATATTTAAACAAACCTATCCACATTATAGTGCCACATAGTGCATAGTTATGATTCTAGCTATCACTACTTATAAAGCTAACATCAAGTGTGCCACTTCCCACTTGTCATATAGTGAAACCTGCCAGGCAAGAGCAATTAAATAGTCTGGGACCTTGGTATGACAGTGAAAGGCTCTCAGCATACAATGGTATATAATTCCCCAGTAATCCTGCTTGACCATGGGCTCCAACATTAACTTCAAGTTATATAATGCTGCTAGTACACTATGGCTTCCAATATTGATATTTGTATATTTCCTTTACATTCTGAGGAAAAAAGTACGTAAACATTCTGAACATAATTTTCCATTCTGAATAAAACTGTCTTTCCTCTTCTAGTAGTACCAAAATATATTATATGAGACTCCTTAAAAGAAAAAAATATTTTTATGTTATGTACACTAATCAAGCAAATGCCACATTGTCTGTTCCTTCATAGTTTGGGATGGTTCCAGGCTGCAAAATGCGGGTATCCACACCAGAAACATTAATGGGTTGTAGCAAATCTGGAACCTCTTCATTCAATGACATGGATCCATGGAAACTCTCAGCAATGTGACTCCATTGTCGTTTCTGTATGCGGCATCTGTTAGGCTTTGGACCTGCAAATGTGAGAAAAAAAAATATTAACAGCATAGAGTATATGAGACTGCAATGACAATATCATTAGTTGTAAGTGATGAATAAAACCTCAGCTACTGTTATATAATTACAAGTGATGAATGAAACCTCAGCAACTATTAAGTATTTACATTTGCTGAATCTTATCTTTAACACTAAAAAGGGACAATGTTACCCCATTTGAGAAACATGTCTCGCTACAATGAGTCCTCAAAACACCATCAATTATTGTTCATATTTACATATGTACAATGTGTGTCTAACAAGCCATTTTGAAAAGTTTGAAGAACGTTGGATCATACTGTAATCTTGATACTTATAATGATGGTTTGTGCTAAACCTTGCCTATGAAGTTTACATTTCTACTCTATATGGCTGCAAAATACCTCATGTGATTAATATTTCCACAACCAAAATCTTTATTGACTAAAAACATACTGTAGTTTCTCCTTAATCCTAGACATTAAAAGAAAAATCTGTAGAGTATAGATACATATTATACCCTGACAAACATATTCAATCCAGAGATACCATAAATCTTAATTTCATTCATATATGTTTGTACTACAATACAGAGTTCTCTTTCAAGGCATTTTACATAAAAGATAAAACTACTTTTGGTTTATGTTGTGACTATGTGAGCTAAAGACTAAGATTACTTACTTACACTTGTGAGGCTATTTTAGACATGCCCATGGACTCTCAAAAATTTAGCAATGGAATGATAAAATTCTAGTCAGTAACCAGCTATGAATTACCTACAAACTTTCTTCATTTTGAAAAACTTAATGTAACCATTTTAAATCCCTTGGTACCAGTGAAACATGCTAACTTCACCTCTGAAGACAATAGAAAAAAAAAAAGCTGGTCTAGTCCAATTAAGAAAAAGGTACTGCAAAAACACAACCACCATAACGTTTCTAGCTCACTCAATTACAGTAAAGATAAAAAATCTCTTCCCTTAAACTATGTTTTCATCTTTTTTCTTTTTTTGTTAACTGAGACAGCACAGGCAACTGAGGCCCTAACCAAGGTATTTATAGCATGACTGACATGAGAGAGACACAAGATTCCTGTCCTGTGATCAGATCCTAAGGACTGCCACTTTAACTAAAATTTTTTAGGTTCTGTAAGCCTCTTTTGTCTAAAAGAATCTCACATAGTCAAATTACAACTCTGTTTTTTCTAGCTCACATGGTCTGGTGCATGAAATTAAATGTACCAATAGTTATCACCACTGTGTAATTAAAAAGTTTTTCCAAAAATATATTTGTAATCAAAATTTTTTTTTCAACAATCCAACCGTATGTTAAGTGAGATTACTATAATATTACACTTCTTAATAGCAATATCCTAGCAATATAACAAAGCACTAATAACTGAAATGGGTCACATGGTTAGTAAAAAAAAAAGATACTTGGAATTTCTTAATTTTGCCCTTCTCCTTATTATCTCAGTCATGGTTGGCTCACTGAAAAGAAAATTTCAACTCTAAAGCATGCACCAGGCCCAAGACCAAGTGAAATTCTACTGTTATTCAGAAAAAATCAGGATAGTATTAGTATAAAGACAAATGTTAGCCATATGTGATGTTAAACTAGAGGTATGCAAATTAACAAAACCAGTAAATTAATAATCTTCCAACAATGATGCCACCAACAGCATTAGTGCCAATTTCGTTATAAAGATTACCAATAATGAAGCATGCATGTCATCCTTAAATACAATATAACACCATAGAAACAAAATGATCTTTACAACCTTATGCTACTTAGATTATTCAAGAACAGATGTGATATATATTAAGATAATCATATTTGCATTGCTGTTATCCCAAATAATGTCAAACAAACATAAATTTACCTTTTGTTGGTCAATCACCTAAGTCATTAGAAAGATGAATAAATGCTCAGTTACACTTTCCATGTCTGTTATAAATAATTAATCAATACTAATGGTTTACAAAATAGAAAAGTACTGATCAGTATTGGGTAATGTTCAACAATAATTCACATATCTTTCAACTATGATCCTGTCTATTTTTCAATCTTTGATTACTTTGTCCTTTACTCGAGGAATTTAAACTTCTACATATATATATAGCTGATTATGCTTCAACCATTATCAGTCCATCCCATCTACCTATATCTCTGATGCCCATTCACTTTGGAAACTCCTTCATGGGGTTAGCAACGGCAAACGAGTCTCCATTACAGGTGAACTTCAGTGCTGCTTCTTTGCCTCTAGTGCCTCACCCTTAAAAGGCCACTGGCAGAAGGCAACTCCTGCGCATCGTTTTCAGAGCCAACTACCTAATGTTCCTACCAATGACTTGTGCCAAATGTGTCTACCTAATGTTCCATCCTACTACTTCTACCTAATATTCCCTTCTCATGTTCTTACCAACTACTTCTACCCAATATTTCTACTTAATGCTCCTGTTTTTTGTTCCTATCTACTGCTTTTATCTATTGCCCCTACTATTTTGCTGGAAGGGAGGGCTAGCGCAGAGTGCTCACCACAAGAAAATCTACTTACTAAGAATGAGTTGTCAGTTCAGTGTTGTCATGTATCATGTTTGACAAGGAAAGATTTAAGTTTGAGGACAGAATGTCAACAGCCCATGTGCAGGTGAAACAGAAAGAAAAGACAGCTACCTGGGTCAAAGGAGTGCAACTAGATAACCACTTAAGTGCTGGCTCAATATGTAGCCATCACTAACCCTATCGATACTCAGGTGGGTATTACCAGTAATATACCTCCTGGTTAGTGGCTGCCTTCATCTATATCTATCCACCCATCTAACAAAATATCCATGGTCGTTTAGTTTGTTTATGGAGGGGTAGTTAGGGAGGTAAATGCAAGAGTTTTGAAGAGAGGGGCGAGAATGCATTGTTGGGGATGAGAGGGCCTGGGAAGTGAGTCAATTGTTGTTTGCCAATGATACAGCACTGGTGGCTGATTTGAGTGAGAAACTACAGTTGGTGACTACTCCCTTTGCTTCATTAACTCTCACCTTTTCCCATTCTACACTCAGTCTCTCCTGATATTTCTTCATACAAGTCTCTTTTCCAAGCTCACTTACTCTCACCACTCTCTTCTCACCCACCTTGTTTCCTCTTTCCTGAAAACCTCTATAAATCTTCACATTTGCCTCCACAAGATAGTGATACATATGAGAGGAGAGATGGGTAGTATGTTTGAGGACAAAAACCTAGATGTTCTGGCTCTGAGTGAAACAAAGCTCAAGGGCAAAGGGAAAAAAATGGCTTGGAAATGTCATGGGTTGGTGAGAGGACAAGAGCTAAGGAAGGAGCAGCACTACTCCTGAAGCAGATGTTGTGGGAATGTGTGAAAGATGTAGGTAAAAATGAAAGTAGGTGGTAAAAGATGGGTGATTATTAGTGCTTATGCAGCTGGGCATGAAAGGAAATATCATGAGAGGCAGGTGTTTTGGAAGCAGCTGAGTATGTCAGCTGATTTGATACAAGGGTGGGTTTTAGTGATGGGTGATTTGAATCCGAAGGTGATCTATGTGGTAGTTGAGGGTATAATTATGGGTGGGGGGGGGGCCTTGGGTATTCAGTATTATGAATGGAAAAGCTGAAAAAAAATTATTGGGGTTGTGTGCTGAAAAAGGACTGGTGATTGGGAATACCTGGTTAAAAAAGGGGAACATACACTACTATACATATGTAAGTAGGAATGATGGTAATAGGGCATTCTTGGATTCATATCGATTGATAGGCTTGTAAAGAGAGACTTTTGAGTGTAAAGGTGCTGAGAGGGGCAGGTGGTGGTATGTCTGATCACTATCTTGTGGAGGTGAGGGTGAACATCTGTAGAGGGTTTATGAAAAGAAGAAACAAAATTGATGAAAAGAGTGGTAAAGTGAGTGAGCTTGGAAAAGAGACTTTTGTGAAGAAATAACAGGAAAGACTGAGTGTGAGATGACAAAAGGTGAGAGTAAATGAAGCAAGGGGAGTGGGAGAAAGAGAAGGGATGTATTTAGGGAAGCAGTGTTGGTATGTGCAAGAGATGAATGTTGTATGCGAAAGGTGGGAGGTGGGTAGATTAGAAAGGGTTAGTGAGTGGTGGAATGAAGTAAAGTTGTTAGTGAAAGAGAAAGGGGAGGCATTTGGGTGGTACTTACATGGAAGGAGTGCAAATGATTGGGGGATGTATAAGAGAAAGTAGCTGGAGGTCAAGAGGAAGGTGCAGGGGATGAAGGCGCATAACATCCTGCTTTGTCTGCGAAATGTTTTGTAGTGTTATTGGTACCAGAATGAGGTATAGTTTGATGGATCAGTATTATGAGTCCTCCTCCCTGTCCTTCTCTGTCATATCTTACAGCTGTTCGAGCTATCTCTCTATATCTCTAATGCCCGTTCTCTTCAGGAACTCCCTCAAGGGGGTGGCCATGGCAAAAGAGTCATAACTGGTGAACTCCAGTGCTGCTTCTTAGCCTTTTAGTGCCTCACCCTCAACAGGTCACTGGCAGAGTGCAACTCTCGTGCTGAGTTTCCATAGGCTCCCACTTAATGTTCCTGCTGACTACACCTACCTAACGTTCCAACCTACTATTTCTACCTAATGGTCACTTCTAAATGTTCCTACCTACTACTTCTACCTAGTGTTCCTACCTTCAACTTCAATTTATCGCTTCTACCACTTCTATCTATTGCTGTTTAGTTGTAAGAGGGTGAAAGGGCAGATCTGAGTGAGAGTCTGGCTTCTTGGATGAGAGCTATGTAGATGCTGTGTTCTCTGATTTGGTTGAGTATTTCTACATTTTCATTTCTGAAGTCACTGGTGATGAGTTGAAATATGTTTAGTTTATCGATGGGGTTCTTTGGAGTAGAATGGTTTGTTTGTGAAGAGTGGGAGTGTGCATTCTGTGATGTTGTTTATTATGTGTTTGTGCTGGAGGTTTGAGGGTTTGTGATGGGGTTTTGCTATCTGACTGGTTGCTTCCTTCCCACTGTTCTGAGTAGCAGCTAATGGATGAGTGATGTGCAGTGGAGGTGATACAACTGCATGCGGTTGAAACATCTGTTGGGGGTAGTGCATTCTGATGATAAGCATTTGGCACTGTGAGTAGAGGTATATTGGTGGTCCTGGATTAGGTCAAAGTCATTGGTTTATATGAATAGATGAATAGTTGGGAGATGAAGATCAGGCTATCATATCCCAATATGTGGTGAAAATATCACGTGTGAGCATATAAGATACTTGGGTATGACCCATGGTCAAGCCCAGTGGCCATTAAGAACTTGAGGCTGTGCTCCATGAGGCAGCAGGGATAGCAGGAACACTTTTGAGCCAGGAAGTCCCTTCTACCTTCAAGAGACTCCTGCAGCATTCAGGAAGCTGTCCATGTCCACCAGTTGGGACAATAGCACATAGTGTGTTGTGATGTTGTGTGTGTGTCTATGTCCAGAGAGTGTAGGGTAGTTAAGTAGTGTGTGCTTGGTGTCTGTTTAACGGTAGCTGCATCATAGGCACGAAGGGTCTTGGGATATGTTGAAATGGTTTTTGTAGTGTTGCAGTGACAGGTTATGTCCTGAGTGTAAATGGGAGAGTGTGACTTGTGTTTGTCTGGGGAGTGTAGTTTCAGAAGGATTAAAGTGTAAGACTGAGCTGGAATGTCAGGTTTTAGTTCATGTTACAGTATCTCACCAAGTATTTGTTTTGTTAGTGTTATATTTGTTTGGGATTGGGATCCATGAGTAGAGGTTTTTCTACTTGGGGGATGATGGTTAGATATAGAGTGGTTTGGGTGGGAGGGGTCTAGTACTGCTGCATAGGACTGAGTGCTGAAAAAGTTGAGGTGGGACTTTATTGGAGTTACTGAGCTACACCTGTTATATGTTATGCCACAAGTGGGAAGTTACCTTTGGTGGAACTGTATCACTGGGAGTATTCTTGTCAAGAAATTTCTCACTCCAAGAGGGTCCATATTTCCATTTTACTAGAAGTATTGCTTCCTTGGGCTGCAGGAGCCTTTAGAAAGAGGTCTTAGGTAATACAAGGACTCTCTCTTAGATACTGGTCCTGAGATAACTATAAATACATGCATCCATGTTCTTAAGATCTTCCACAAAACATCTCTATCACATGCTTTCTCCTGATCCACAAATCCCTCATGCAAATCCATCAGTTTTTCTAAGTATTTCTTAAACATATTCTTTAAAGCAAACCCCTGATCCACACATCCTGTACCATTTCTGAAAACACAGGTGTTTGCTTTAAAGAATGTGTGAAAAATACTTAGAGAAACAGGTGGATTTATACAAGACATTTATGGATCTGGAGAATGCATATGATGGGGTAGATAGAGAAGCCTTCTGGAATGTCTTAGGAAAATATGGTGAGGGAAGAAAGCTGTTAAAAGCAGTGACGAGTTTTTATAAAGTGTAAGGCACGTGTACAAGTAAGAAGATAGGACACTGAATAGTTCGAAGTGAAGGCTGGTCTGTGGCAGGGGTGTGCGATGTCACCATGGTTTTTAATTTGTTTATGGATGGCTTGGGGAGGGAGGTAAACACAAAAATCTTGAGAGAGGGGCAAGTACACAGTCCGTAGGGGATAAGGAGTCCTAGGAAGTCAGTTAGTTGTTGTTTGCTGATGATACAGCACTGGTGGCTGATTCGAGTGAGAAACTGTAGAAGTTGGCAACTGAATATGGAAGTGTGCGTGAAAGGAGGAAGTTGCGAGTAAACAAGAATAAATGAAAATCTTCACCATATGTGACAAATGTGATCTATGGTCTGTTGTTAACATGCAAATATTCTACACTGTTGTTAACATGCAAATATTCTACACTCAACATAAAAGAATACTACCTTGATCAGTCTAATTCAATACAGAGAAAAGAAGACCATATAAAAAAAAGTCAGTCTGGAAAGGATAGAGAACAAAAAGAAAAATGATGAATGATTACAGAATTGACGAAGGGCGCAGTATAAAAGCAGCATTATCATTCTACAAATAATCTCATCAATACATATCATCTGTTATAAGCGGAAGACATAAATGTCAGAAGCAATATCTCTAGTTCAAGGTACATGAAAGAACAGTAAATTAAGTAGTGTCTGAGACTCCTAATGGATAATGAAGCACATCTTGTATCCAAGAAAACCTGTGCAAGAATATGTGCTGCTGATCCCATTAAGGTTGTGTGCAGTAGTTCACCCAGGCAAAATATTACAAAGATTACTATCCTCCTTTCTTACACCATATCGGGGAAGGGACAAGCAAAATAGGAAGTTGGGCACAGAGTTATATTGCCGCTGGCACTTTCTTCACCCAGTGACGTTTCTGCTCTTGTTGCTTACATTGCTGCGCTACTTTCTTCTGCTGCCGTACGCAATTAGTTGCTGAGCCTGAGGTGGAGGGACACACTCAAAATATAAGGAATTAAATTTCTATACTGTTAATTGGTTCACTTTCTTTTAAACGAATGCATATGGATGAGGGGACTATAAACAAATGAACCATCTCTAGAAAAGACAGTTTCATTAAAATGTCATAATTCAAAATAATAAAAATACCCATAATTTCATTTCATGATTAATTACCAGCACACTATTATCAATGAAAATCACCTACAATGTGTAAGAAATAAGATTTCTTTTGGAAATTTGCTATTCAAAATTACATTCTATTACTTTTCCTAAAGATACACTACTCAAGTCGGGGGGGGGAATCTGGTGAATCTTGCACTCTTTACTTCACATTTTATACTGGTAATTATGATCTTATCAAACTTTATGACTAAATATCCTATGCTTTATTCTACTCTAAGATGAAAACAAAAAACATAGATTCTTGATCTCTTTCACCAGTTCATAACTGCTTTGTCTCAAAATTGATATGTGCATATTCTACAAAAAAAATTTTTATCTTGATATTGCTCAAATTATATACTTTATCTTCCTTATCAAAACATTCGTTTCTCTACATTATCTACGTAAATCTATCATGATACGCAACTTTATTTAGTTTATACTATCTCAGGACTCCATTCTTTCCTTCTCGTTTTGTGTGTCACCAGTGTTTAGACCTCTTCTAGCCATCTTTGTATCCCATCCTTAAGCCCCATAATTTTTTCACACTGAAGCTTGCATTTCCTCCTCCCCAAAAAATTACATTCTAATTATCCCTTCTAATTCCCATTAAGGATCTCTAATTCAGAACACTAACTTAGTATTATAACCTCCAGTTTTATATCAAACATTTTAGTGAATGAAACTTCTCTAATTTCATTACAGTAACACAAACATTGTCCATCTACACCTACATCAAGCAAGCCACTTAGAACAGTTTCACTAAGATTCCATATTCAGAATTTGTATAATGTGGATATCCATATCTTCTCACACTCACATGTCAAGATCTACTAACAATGAAAATACTGATTCACACATACACAGCTAATTCAGTCTATCGTCCTTCAAATGCCCAGAATGGCTAAAGAAAATGTTCAGTACAAATTAATTCCATATCTTTATGATTTACCGCTATTACTAGTCATAATCAAACCCTTTATGTAAACAGCATTATGATATAAATTCTTTTCATGTCTTCAATTTATAATCCCAAAAAAACTATCTATCAGTATAAGTTTTATATATCATCATGACATACAAAATATCCTTTCTTCATTCTACTGGTCATTCACATATTTTTTAGTGGAACAGCATGGGACTAGCAAGGATGGAGTACATCAGTTTCACACCAATTAACAAGGGAGTAAAGTGGCATACAGTATTTCCAAACCTAGTCATATGGACAAGGAACCTATTTTAGCATGGAGACCTGGGAGCATAATTTCTATGGTAAATGTGAGCAAGACTCAAAGCCACTACCTAAAGCTTAATGGTAGAGTACTCCTGTCAATATGCTACAGTATCCCTGTTAAACCCCTTGAAACCATCACTATATATCTTCAATGGAGCCAAAACAACTGTTTATCTACCAACCATATTTCCTTCACTTGCTTTCATTCATTTTTGACAAGAAGGTGATTTTCATTACTGACACTAATTTCCTTGGGGGGGGGGAAAAAAAAAAAAAAAAAAAAAAAGTAAAACTGCAACATCTTAATGTGGATAACAATAAATCAAAGTCCTTTCACTTTCAAAGGTCAAAATTATATTTCTTGATTTTTTATTCTTGTCTATTATGTACTCCCAATGATACAGTGTAACTTCATGCAGGCAGAGTAACTCGGAACAGCTACCTTGCTAATGCGGGAAATATCGAATACGTATGAAAAAAAAATATGTTTTCTTCCCTTTCACCCTCCTGTATGTTCTGGCCCCAATCGCTCAAACTCTTTTTCACTCTATCCCTCCATCTTCAATTTGATTTCCCTGTTCTCCTTGTTCCCTCCACATCTGACACATAAATCCTCTCTGTCAACCTTTCCTAACTCATTCTCTGTAAATGTCCAAACCATTTCAACACCCTTGTCTGCTCTCTCATCCACACTCTTTTTATTACCACACATCTCTCTTACCCTTTCATTACTTATGTGATCAACCATCTCACACCAAATATCTTCAACATTTCATTTCCAACACATCCTCCCTCCTCCGAACAACCCTATCTATAGCCATATCTCACATCCATAATATTGCTAGGACTACTATTTCTTCAAACATAATTTTTGCCCTTTCACAAAATGTTCTTTTTTTCAACACATTCTACAGTGCTCCCAATACCTTTGCCCCCTCCCCCATCCTATGACTCACTTCCGCTTCCATGGTTCCATTTGCTGCCAAGTCCACACCCAGATATCTAAAAAATGTCAAGTAAACAATCAAATTTTAATAGAAAATGTCAAATAAATAATCAAATTTTTTGGTGGAAAACTAACAGCTTTTAGTGAACAACATGGAAATGAATTAAAAAGCAAAAAGGTTAATACTGGCTTTGGCCATAAGGATACAAGACTCATCTAATTCTGCCACTGAATTTCCAACAAGAAGTCAACTTCCCTAAAGAATATAAGCTAAAGAAAGGGTCAGTTACTGACTGTAAAGTATGGTGCTGTTCTTCCTAATGATACAAATTTCAAAGGACTTAATAAAACTTGCCAGAAAAACTTAAATAAATGTTACATTCATATATACAAAATTTATGGGGAATATGTTCATCAGATATATGTCCAGAGATACAAGTGAAACAGTTGTATAAATATCATCTTGCACAGAAAGTCCAAAGAAAGCAAATGTTGGTAACAAAGGGAGAGATTCAAACAAGCTGATGAACATAAGTGAGACACTGGAGCTGGAAATGGGAAAGGTGCTGTTTTCTGTGATGATACTTCAATCACATGAAAGACTACATTAGCTGTTTTCAAATCTAATCGATGTGTGAAGACAGGTGTTGTTAAATCTACTCCTTGAAAAATTTCAGTTCATCAGATAGACAGTTCTCCCTCTGGAGAACAGTTGCAACATGGTTATAAATGTGGTAAAATTACTATGAGAAACATGAAAGATGCCTACCATCCCATCTGGTCAAGGCCTTAACCTTACAGGTCAGGTCTCAGTGGGTCAAGTCGCAAACCATTCTATGGTTACATGTCAGTCAGGTACAAAGGTCACCTGACTGCGCTGAATTGGAACGACAAAAATTCAAGACTGTTCCTAATGCTCCACTAAAAGGTACCATTACAAATCATGAATACAGGAAGCAAGAAATAATGAAGGAACCTTAATTACTTACACACCTTAACTGCAAACAAACATGTTACTCACCATGCTGCAGTTTAGTTTTCAAGGAAATTTGTCAGTTCTCGATCTTACACCATACTTATGCTAATCAAAGAAACCCATATCAAAAGTAGAATATTGCAGAAGGCTATTAAGCTTGGTGACCAAACCCTGCTGTTGCTGTTATTGCTAATCAGCTGTAACTTTATGGGTAGGGGCAATCCTAACACACTGGGAAGGAGCCAGTTCTGAAACAATCCTCATGAACAGACAACTTATCAGCATATGTAAATGACAAAAAAGAAATGACCGGATATTCAGCTATATGTTGTATATAATGCAACTTTAGGTTTGACTGAATTTTACATTTATCCAAGCATTCTGAGACAGTTGCACAAGGTCTTAACACTTTCTTTATGCTTCCCTATCTATGCAGATCTCCAAGGTGATCATACATTCTCATACTTTTGATGACATGCACCTACCTTTAAGTAAGGAAGAAAAACCACTGTCTAGCAGTGGGTTAGCCACTTTGAAGTTAAGTCTTTAATAGTCTGTACAAAAGCTGAATGACCAATTGGCCTGTTTTCTAAAAAGATGAAAAATAAGGCATTAGCGTGATGGGACCAGGTTGGCGGCATTATGGTTGGATATCTTTGGAAATTCTTAAAACATTTTCTTGGTATTTTAGCATGCATTAGACCCTCTCCTGAGCCACAAGATATCAACTTCTTTGGTTATTAAATCCTAGAAAACACAAAATTATTATTCTAAGAAAGGTTAATTATTACTTGCACATCAGCTCACCTTTATCAGATATGCTTCTTTTTGCATTTAAAGCAAGGTGTCAAATGTAGAAAATATCTAAAGTAAAAATCATTTTCCCTTTAATAACTGGTACAAGATTTTACAATAAATATCTTTTCATATGTCTGTTTTATATGTCAAAGCTGTATGGATGGCATCCTTATTTCCTTCATTTGTGTAGCAACTGAAGGGGAAGCATTCACACAAAGTATGTCTCTGAATATTCATAAATTTTTTTGTTGGTTCAGACCTCAATTATATGGTGTGCACTAAACAGTTACTCTATGATTTTTTGTTTAGTTTCAAGTTTCTGTGCATCATCAAACATCAAGGTTTACTTACCAAAGAAACTAAGCATGACTGGCAAAAATATGAGACCATGTGCTGCTCCAAAAAGTACGATGGCCAGATACATGCGGAAATAGAAGATTTTGAAGATTTTGGAGTGTGCAAAGGCCAGAACAATGATGCCTCCAAACTTTGTGAATGTGATGCCAGACAGGACCTAATGAGAAGCAATAACAGTAATATATATCAAAATTCCCCTAAAGTTTTCTATTCAAAGATAAAATTATCATATAGAATTACAAACTTATGAATAACTTATTAATTATCATAGAAACAATCTTTATCATTACATATTCCTTAAACAATGCTCAAAACTGCCTTAAACCTTATTCAGTTTCTAATCATGGCACATAATTTTCTACAATATCTTCAGTTAGCACAAAATCCTTAATCATAGCACTGCTCACAATAATATATTGTTGCATCTCTTTTCCCCTAACAATCCAGTGTGTAATTTGGCCTCCTTTACCTCTGTTCTGCTCCTATCTAATACATGCAATTAATCTAAAATCCATGATACAATTCAACAGTAAACTCAATATATTTTCATTACACATTGCCATACAGTAATCCTTCAATTCAATGGACCTCGATATGACGAATTTTGGATTTAACGGACAGGGCAAATAATAATAATTAAAAAATTAAAGAATCTCAAACACCACACCACACGCATTTTATATCACACTTGGTATAGGCAATGGGGGGTATACTCGCTTTGTTTCGGACTTAGGGAGCTTTCACACCAAGTTGACATGTGGCAGGAGGCAAGTGGCAAGCGCCACGCAACACAGTGATTTCAGACAAGTGACATGTGGCATGTGTACGGTTTTCCTATTCAGTTCACAAGATGTCATCATTGGATGATGATACTGATATAATTGCTCTGATTGGTGTTGTAATCAGCAGAAGAAAACATAAGAAGAGATGGTGGGTACATCTGTATCTGAGAGACAATTTGGGAATTCACAGAGCTTATGCTGTTGCAGAGCTCACCCTTTGAGCTGTAATCTGGTCATGTGTCATACAAACACTTTTAAATTTCAACAACTTGCACAAAGGAGTACAAGAAGAAATCGTGTACTTCTCTCCGTAGACTGTGCGATCGAGGCAGTGTTGTCAAATGTGGCTGGCAAAAATCCACTAGGAGACTCTTCAAAATCTGCTACATGTGCCATAAATCTGCATCTTTTTTGTATCTCTAATGTTATTTGTATTAATCTTATCTTGGTTATTAATCACTGGTGTGAAAACTCCATTAACTTTAACAACACTAGACCAAGGTGGCATGTCGCATGCTGAAGAAAAATGGTCCGGTCTGATCCCAGAGCAGTATCCAAGTGACATATGGCACATGCAACGTGTCATGCCACTCCTGTGTGAAAGGTTTAAATTGTTTCTAAAGGTTTGTTTTCAAGTGGCATGCCATGTGCGACATGTCACTTCGGTGTGAAAGCTCCCTTGTCTGCCTCAAGCTATTGTGTGGTCAGGTTGTATACAGAGAATCGTGACTTTATCTATTAAATAATTTTGCAATCCTTACAATTCAAACTGGCATCAAGTGATAAGAGGAGTTAAAAGAAAGGGTGTGAATTGTATATTCTATTACTGTATATCGATTAAAAGATGGTTACAATTTTAATCGGTTACAATCGATTTAACAGACTTTTGGCATTAACGGACACCCCCTTACCCCTATCAGTCTGATAAATCGAAGAATTACTGTATAATAATATACAGGTATGTGCATAGATGTGTTATATATATGTGTATGAAACTGGATGGGTCTTTCTTCGTCTGTTTCCTGGCGCTAACTCACTAACACAGGAAACTGTGATCAAGTATAATATGTGAATAAATATATTTTTTTCATACATATTCACCATTTCCCGCGATAGCGAGGTAGCGTGCCAGAACAGATGACTGAGCATTATTGGGAAACTCCTCACTTGGCCCTCTTCTCTGTTTCCTCTTTTGGAAAAGTAAACCTGAAGGGGAGAATTTCCAACCAACCCACTCCTGCCCACTTTAGTGACCTTCTATGACATGCTGGGAATACATGGGAAGTATTCTTTCTCCTCTATCCCCTGGGGTAATATATCTATATATCTATATTCATTTATTATTCTTGATCGCTGTTTCCCGCATCAGCGAGGTAGCGCCAGGAAACAGACGAAGAAAGACCAATCCCCCCCACATACACACATACATGCACAGTACATACATATACCTACAAACATATACATATATACATACATATATATACATATGTATATACACATACATATTCACACTTGCTCGCCCCCATCCATTCCTGATGCCACCCCGCCCCACAGGAAATAGCACTGCCACCCCCTGCACCAGCGAGGTAGCGCCAGAAAACAGACAAAAAAGGCCACATTTGCTCACATTCAGTCTCTAGCTGTCGTGTGTAATGCACTGAAACCACGGCTCCCTATCCACATCCAGGCCCCACAGAACTTTCCATGGTTTACCCCAGACGTTTCACATGCCCTGGTTCAGTCCA
>JAYMFT010218814.1:0-11386 GCA_038088735.1 Panulirus argus | reverse complement strand
TATATATATAAAGGGGTTACTGTGACAATGACTGTGATCGTCAAATCTTCACCTGATTTCTGAGGTCAGATGCTTATCTGGACGTAAACATCACCGGACATGCGCAAGGCCAGTAAACCGACTAATGCAATAAAGGAAATAAACATAACCCAGTTACCCAGATTATCTTCCTGGGTTCGACGGCTTGCGATATCGCGGGTCGACTTCATTAATGATATCAGTACAGTTTTAACACGCCAGGGTAATCTGTCTTTAAGAGAAGAAGGGGGTAAAACTAGTGTGTACCTAAAATCGTTATGTCGTGGCAATTAAAGGGGTTGGGTATCTCTATCAAGTAAAGGGTTGTGGAAACCCTTAAGGGGTTAGAGATCGATAAAATAAAAGGGACAATTGTAAAGTTATCTTACTGGAGGAGTTGTTAGGATCGTGAGAGTTAACAGATCGTGAATCTATCTACGGAAAGTCGTCTTGGTCAGGGAGACAGATCATCGTTTAGGAGATTGTATTTAGCTTACGAGCTTCAGGTTTAGCTTGACCAGGCCCTCTCTGACTGCCAGCTATATGGCTTAATGGCTGACTAACTGGGTGTTTGATTTGGCCGAGTGGTGGATGGCCTCGTGATCGGAGTGGCTGAGTGTTTGGCTAAAAGGTTTGGGTGGGTGGATGACTTGGTGACCGATCGGATGGCAAAGACTGGTTGACTGACGAAGTGGCTAGGTGGTGTGGTTGGTTGTCTGAATTGCCACCTTGGACTGGTTGGGCCACTGACTGGTTGAGTTGGTTGACCGGCAGATTGGCTGGAGGGTTGATCTGCAAGCTGGATGGTTGACTGGTCTGAGGATTGGATGGACTGTCGTTCGGCTGGTTGGGTAGTTGGTGGCTGGCGAGGTCGTTAGCAGCCTGAGTGTGTAATTAGTTGACTGTTTACTGCAGGACTTACTAGCCACTTGGCTGACTGGTTCACTCCTCTAGTTTCTTAACTGGCTGGCTGATTAGCTATTTAGTTCCCTGATTGGCAGACTAACTGGATGGATCGGTTGGCTGGATATGTGGCTGGGTGACTGGCTATCTGGTCACCTGGTCGCCTGACTAACTGGTTGGTTAGGGTGGCTGGCTGGCAGCGAGTGGAGGGCCAGGGGCACCACATCTTATTTTATAGATCTCGTAACAACCAGTTCCCACGCGGCTTTATCACTTGCTTACTACAGCCGTATCCTGTATTGAGATTATCTTCCGCTACAGCTGTATCCCGTCGTACGACTGTCTCTCGCTTCATCCACATCCGTCATACGATTATTTATCTCTACAGCTGTATCCTCAGACGATTATCTCTCACCTCTATACTCTTGAGACAGGTACTCCCCCACACAATATCGTCTCTCACTTCACTTATCTCTCTCTTTCAGTCTCCCCCAAGCCTAGAATTCGATTCGGTTTGAGATATATTGTGGTCATCGTAAACTTGATAAATCCCACTACGGTCATTAACCCAACAACCTCTACGGTATCACTATCCTTGTAATTCTGTTGTATGAGGCAAGATAGCATTGTCTTCTTGCGATTTTTAAACCACAGATCCTAAGTACTGTAAAAAAAAAAAGGGGGGGGGAGGGGATATCGTTTATCATTGTGTTTAACGAATGCGTTATCGGTGAACCTAACTAACAGGCGGTATAATTCAGTTATTTTGGTCGTAACGCTAGCTAAGACTTAGCCTAACGTACCCCGAAAGATGATTTTGCTACGTTAGGAAAACTCACTCTTACCATAAAATGGGATATTCTGGATAATTAGCCAGTTCGGCAAACTTGACGAATCCGGACGATTAACCGGAAGATTAACTCGATTAAACAGACTGTCTAAACTCAAGTGTGCACGGCCGTTACGAATCACTCACTCACTCCATCTGGCGCACAAAGTTACCACAAACACCACCCTCTCAGTTCTCTTCGTTCTCATCCTCTTGACGAGGTTTTATTGCCATGGTTGACTGTCTCTTAATATTACACTAACGTTGACGTCTTTTCACTGACGATGACGTCTTTTCGCTTGACGCTTGACGTCTTTTCACTGACGCTTGACGTCTTCTCACTTGACGTTTGACGTCTTCTCACTGACGCTTGACGTCTTCTCATTGACGCTTGACGTCTTTTCACAGACGCTTGATATACGTCAGGTCCTCTTCATTACACTGGTGCTGACGGGTTAGTCACTGCGGCCAGATATACGTCAGGGTCTCCTACTCACAGTAGCGCTGGCAGACTTGTTTTAACGGCCCCATAAATCAGCATGGAAGATTTGACTCGAATCCAGGTGGTGTGTGTGTGTGCGTGTGTGTGTGTGTGTGTGTGTCTGAGAGAGAGAGAGGGAGAGAGAGAAAAGTAATTTCCATCCGGGAAACCATTAGCTGCACGTATTTACGACACCAAAACCAAACAATTCTCAAGTGTGTGTGTGTATGTGTGTGTGTGCAGTATGGACAAGATTCTCAACTTGCTGGAAAAGATATTCGTCGTCTGGATTACCCTTATTGGATGGGTATAATGGATAAACCATTAGATAGACGTAGATATAGAGGAGGGGATATATATATATATAGATATTAGATAGAGATACATAGATCATCTTTATCGTCATTATCACTGGTTTATGACCCGATCAGTAAATCTCCCGGGTTGTCGCCACCAGTCCTTCCCCTCAGAACCTGCCTCAGAAAAAATGAAATATGGCGGAAGACCTCGGTAAAAAAGAAAAAAAAAAAGACAGGAGCCACAGACATATATTTCTTATGGTCCAGGGAGGAGAGATATTGATGGGGATATGGAGGAATGGAGGCACTTCTATCATGCCCATTACTAAGACCGCAGACTCCTGACGTTAGAAATATATAGAGGAAGGAACAAAGTATTAAAACTGAAACTGAACCGAGGAAGACGTGGGGTGACCCACATTTGAAAAAGGAGGAATCTATTCATCACTGTGATATTAATGCATTCTGTTGATAAGCCGTTTGATGAGAGAGGTAACAGGATTTCGAGAGTCTCTCTTGAGACGTGAATGTGTGGAGACGGTTTTGTGTGATTCGTGTTTGACACCACTGAGTTGTAGTTGCTGCCAAGAGGCCTACGTATCACAGAGAGAGAGAGAGAGAGGCGCAGAGACTATCTAAGTGTGTAGAGGCAGAGCTTGTACTTTTCATGTGAGTGAATGGAGTGATGGAATGTTTCCAAGGAGAATTAGGGGGTGAGAAAAGGTAGCGAGATTAGAAATAAAAGTGAGTTATGATCTGTTGTTCCGAGCAGATGACGCATGGAAATCTTCATTGGTTTATATACTGATTCGTCATGAACAATTCCACCACAAGTGGTTTATATGCCGATTCGTCATGAAACCACCCGTCCCCAGTGGTTTTATATGCCGATCCGTCATGAACTAATCCATATCCAGCGGTTTATATACTGACTCTCCATGAACCAATCCGTCTCCGTGTGACAAAGCCAACTGGAGAGATAACCCATGCACAAAAACGATGTTCAGAATGATAAACCACGCAACAGGGAGAAAATTACCTTTTTAGCCATGAAACGAAAGGTAGGGCTGTCTATAAGGAGCCTTAAAAGCTTAGCAAGAATAAAGAAACGGGAAATAAGAATATGCAATTATTTAAAACCGTTTATCATAATCCAAAGAGTCGTTATGTAATCACCAGAAGAGTGGGTGGGAAAAAAAAAATAATGGTACTTGAAAGGGCTGGATGGAAACCGGTGTTACAACACAATCTACGGGGGTTTGGGGAGGGAATGATAATAAAAAAGCTTGAATAACCGCGGATAAGGTACCACCACGGCAAAAAACAGCAGGTCAGACACTCCTAAGGTAAAAAAGAAAAAATGAAACAAGGTGAAGCTGTGTTAGATTAAAATGAAATGATGTTAAAACGAGATTCAGCCAAAAGCTTAAGCATTTCAGAATCAACAGAACCAACACATTGCACAGTGATAGGAGTCGAGTGAATCACGGTGATATGATACAAAGAAACGCCAGGTCTGATAGTGCTACACTTCCAGGCTAAGCAGGAGAATCCAGAGGTGAAGAATGATATGAATCGATGACAGCTTTAAGCTAACGCAGAGCCACAGTCACACCTATAAGCTAACGCAAAGCTAAGAGTAACTAACGTAATTTATAGCCATCAGAAGCTAACACCGCTGGAGCTGATCTAGAAACTTTCCAAACGCTTGAGTTACCCTTGACCACCACAGCTGGAACTAAGATAGAAACTTTCCAAACACTTGAGTTACCCATAACCACAGCTGGAGCCAATCTAGAAACTTTCAAGCACTTGAGTTACCCTTGACCACCACAGCTGTAGCTAAGCTAGAAAGTTTCCAAACACTTGAGTTACCCTTGACCACCACGGCTAGAACTAATCTAGAAACCTTCGAAACACTTAGTTACCCTTGGAACTGAAACATCAGTAGTTTAACAGAGAAAGCAAAATAACAGAAGATATGAAAAGGTGTCCTTACGCTGGACACGGCGTCTTTACTCCTTAAGTACGAAGGTAGAGGACCGTCCCTCCAACACGACGAAACCATCCTTAGTTATGATTACCTTTTTGACCTGACCCCTTTAAGGCCATGTCCGAGTTCCAGGCCATCTTACCCAACGGTCGTACCATCATGCTCAAGGGGTCATATCGTCTTGCTACTACAGGTCTGAGAGAGAGAGAGAGAGAGAGAAAAAAAAAAGAAAAAACTAAGTATCATAGCTCAAAAAACAAGATGAATGCCTCAAATTTCGACAAAAAAAAAGTCATAAAAAAAGCAACACCTTGAACTCAAAGAGCAGTGGCGACACGACATCCTCGTTGACCTCTTCCACAACAGCATCGAGTGGACCCATCCACCCAGTCCGTGTTTTTCGTGGCTGAAACAGGAGTAACGTAGGCTAGAAACGGGAGAAATGCCCCAGGCCACAAGAAGAAGTCAAACAGCAACGCCCTGAGCCCAAACCAACCACATTGGAGACAGCTTTAAGCGACCAGGCCAGCAACAGCAAGGGGCGAGTAAGAGACTTGGCGTGAAAAACTCGCCAGTCCACCCAGCGCTCGGCGTGATCGGTACGGGCGGTGGTAAATCTCTGCCCCCGACAAAAACAAGAACGACCTAAGGGGGGAAACTGAGAACGGGAATGAGTACCTATGAAAAATTATAGGAGGAGAGGTACTCCAGAGGGAGAAGAGAAGGTGAAAGGGGTGACGAAGAAGAGAAGAAAGCTTAAAAAGAGATTAAACAGAAACGAGATAAAGTGCCACTTAAAAGTGCGAACTGGCAATGTAGCAGACTCCTGATTAACCTGATGCCATTTAGAATCACGACGGGTTAATTCGCTTAACCCAACGAGTCCGGTGTTCTTAACCTCCACACACAAATAAAAAAGAAGAACACAGGAAGTTTAAAACGTTACTATTGTTGATGATGGAGTTTGAGCGATTGGAGGAATAAGACCATCTGTTGATGACTTAGGAAACCTGTGGCTTAGAGATTGAGGTAGTCTATAAATGTGACGAATTTATTTATCCTTCACTGCGTTTAAGAAAGAAAGAAAAAGCTTCTCTTATCTTGTTGATGCGAGGAGAAGACGGCGGACCGCGCTAATAACACGAAGGCAGGTCCTCAGATGTACAGGATAATGTGCAACACTGTAGTGAGCACGGAGATGGGTCCTCATAGACACGGAACATCTCACGAATACTATAACAGACGAGTGCGACTTTAGGGAGCGAAGCAATACCCGGGGACGACTTCTCGCTGCGATGAGCGAACGACGAAGGTTCCTACGAACCTCGAGTGGCCTCTTGGAGAAAGAACGACAGGTCGCGTTGAAGTCCAGCATAACTTTTGCTCGTTCAGGTAGTGGATTTCCTGAATGTATCCGAAGGCTTGTTCTACATATAAGTGACAGGTAACGCAGGTGCTCAGAGTCGTTGCCGTATTTAGACATCACAGGAAATCACTCCTTATAAACGACACTGGTCGTACTAAAGTATCGGGCCAGAGGGAGAAACAGGTGACTTGATTTCTCTCCAGGAAGTGTGAGCAAATTGTGACC
This sequence comes from Panulirus argus, assembly GCA_038088735.1. Lineage (NCBI taxonomy): Eukaryota > Metazoa > Arthropoda > Malacostraca > Decapoda > Palinuridae > Panulirus > Panulirus argus. The sequence goes on along the minus strand of JAYMFT010218814.1, from coordinate 5,272 downwards.
GAGGCGGTAACGAACGAGCGTGAGGCTGGCACTCACTCCATCCAGTGTGGAAGGATTAGAGCAATAATCAGGGCTATTCTTTTTCTCTCTCGCGCTCAGTCCACCGAGAGTAGATTGATTATGGGTAGTGATAAGGCCCCTGGCTCTCACTCCACCGAACGGGTAACAATCCCGGCGACAAATGAGGCCCCTCCCTCAATCAGGAACTGGGCGAGATGCTTAGTGACGCATCCTCAAGCTCTCGCGTCCACGTGGATCAACCTCCCGTATCCATGTGCTTCCTGAATTCTTGAGAGACTGGAGTGAGGTTGGGGGGTGTGGAGTCCCTGAAGTCAGTCCGTGAGAAATTCTGAAGTCCATGAAGTCGGCAGGATGCGAGATGTGGGTCCCCCGAAGTAGACAGGATGCGAGGTGGAGTCCCTGAAGTCATCAGGATGTAAAAGGTGAACATCCTGAAATCGGCGGGTTATTGACGGGGTTGTCAGGCGATCGCCAGCAGGCCAGGAACGTCAGCTAAGTAACGCGGGAGGCCAGGGAGGGAGGCGGGGGCAGCGTCAGCGGGTCGAGAACACCATGTATATAACGGAGACACTCCACTCAATCTCCCCACATCCGTCGGAACGCCTCTCGGGGGCAACGGAGATTGTCCCTGATACACCGGTAATCATACCCCCCTCCCCTTTCTCTCCCCTCCTCCCAACCTCCTCCTCCCACTGTCAAACAATCTCCCCAACCCACTCCTGACCCCCTCCCCAACCGCACTCTCTCTCTCTCTCTCTCTCTCTCTCTCCAGCACCTCCTAAAAAGGGTATTTTAATTATAGCCGAGTTTCGCGTCCATGTTTGGCGTGATTACTGGCGGCTAAAACCGTTTCCAGCCACAACGCTTGAAAATCAGCTGGCTGGGTGACTCGGGAGCTGGGAGCCCATCGTGATAGGTCATCAGCGTTTACACTTCGTGTCTGGGAAGCGCGCCTGAGGCACCTGAACAATCCCAGATATTTCTGTCTTTAAAAATTGCGTCGTAAGGGATGGTGCCTGTGGTCTTTACTAAAGATGATACTCATATCAATTATATACATATATATATATATATATATATATATATATATATATATATATATATATATATATATATAAAGTTATCGCGTAAATGGTATTGTTCCTGATGGACAGACAGACGGAAGGAGGGATGTCTTCCTTGCAATATCTCCCACCGATGTGCCGAGTGGAGGAATATGATGGCAGTAGTAAAGCACTATTTGTAGTCATACTAACTGTAATTGCAGTGGAGGCAGAAATAGTTAGTGGTAGTAGTAGTAGTTGTAGTAGCAGTAGTATTTGCAGCGAGAAAAACAGGTGTGACAGTATTAAGGAGAGAGAAACAAGACATCACGACCAGAGGCATTGGCTAACAACACCAGGGTAAACAGTGATTACATCAAGAACAGCCGCAGTGAGAACAGCAACAGCAGTATGATTAGCGATAGCGACAGAGCCGTCAGTAACGAGATTAAGACGGCAACAGAATCAACGGGAAAGGCAGTGGCTAACCGCAGTAGCAACAGTGGCTAATAGCAGCAACAGCAGCAGCAGCAGCTACTTACTAGCAGTACTAAAAGCAGAATTAGCACTGTTAACAAGAAGGCAACAGAAGCAAAGTAGAGGCAACAACTACTGCAGTAGCAGCAGCTGTCAGGGTCGCAAACCTGTTTTTTCTCCCCCCCTCCTCGAGATGTTGACTCAATGCTCCAAATTAAGTCAAATGCCGCAAAAACTCTTCAGAACCTCCCGCGCAACTCGTACGCCCCTGTAAACTTATAACCTTCTTGTCCCGAAAACTGATCTATTTAGCTGCCAGGTGAGCTATTCATACCAACGCCTACAGCGGCGCACAAACATCGCATATATACATACATACACACACACACACACACATATATATATATATACACACCTCACGTTTCCCGTCATTTCATCACGAGTATACGAACCGATGTCCCTTCTCCTTAATATATTTCGAGTAGGGTATTCGTTCGTGTAAATACTTCTTTCATGATCTAATTTGCTCCGAAGGGTCTAATTTTCACCCACAAGGTTAAATTCGACCATTTACATGGTGCCCTTTATAAATCTACTTTTTTTTTTTTTTTTTTTTTTTTTTTTTTTGCCCCTTCTGGTGAGGTACCTCTTGTGGTCACGATAAGGGTTGATTTACCGCCATTACGTTTGTGCTGTGACCTCTATCTGCAGGGCGTTATTACTCTCACTTCTTGCCCTACAACCCTCTACCACCACAGTCCACCCTCCTCCCCCACCCCCCCCTCACCTCCCCTACCAACTCTATGTCTTGCACAAACTACCGTCAAAGTTGATATCTCAAGGTTGGGAGGCAGGCATTGCAATCCTGTTTTCAGAACGACTCTCCTCTCCCCTCTTTGAAAGGTATGGATCTTTATTCCACCATTGGCGTTACTGAACTCCACCAGTGTATGGTGGAGTGAGACGTCAAGTCACTCACCTTCGACGGGCTTGTACTATCGTCACTGGACGAAAAGCAGTACATATTTCGTCGAAGAACTTCTCACCCCCAAAAGAGCACGTCCTTCCCTGCCACTGCCTGCTTCAGTGTGTATGCGTTATGAGTGTATTCGTGAGCGTGTACGCGTATGTGCGTGAATGTTTCCGAGATTACCTATTGTAGTTACACTTCTTGACCACCAGGGTACTTAATAATACTTGTGAGGGCCCCGGTTTAATACCCCTCTCATTTCCACCATAAATATTTGAGTTCCATTGCTTCCGACATTCGCCTCATCTTTGCTTAAACTTGTTCCACGCGTCCAGTGTTCACTTTCTGGAGAAACATTTCTCCACCGTCCCGGCCGCCCGGTGTGTTCCTTGCCTAACCTCCTCCAAGTGTTTAGGGTCCCCCTCGAATCTTAACGAGGTGGTCCACGTTAGCATCAACATGGCCCTCCAGGAACTGTGAAAGCGGCTCTCATGACCTCTTCATACTTCTAACTTTCTTTCTCAAGTGTGGCCAGATCGAAGAATTCCTTCCTATCGTCCTCGCTCACTTTCGTCAACTCTTGGCCCCTTCCTCGTTGAAGTCCCTTCGACGCCTTCTCTCCCAGCAGCTTTTACATGTTGCCTCAGCTGCAGACGACAACCGGACGACCGAGCAACTGAAGCATATGTTTTGCTTGAGTCGAATATACGTTGTATATACATGTTCTTGACCACCTTAATGTCCAAGCAAGTAAAGGCGACTCTGACCCCTAACTTTTGACGTAATTAGCCTCAGTGTCTTTCTCTCACGTAGTGTGCATCCAAGGTTATCTCATAAATTGATTCCTGTAACTCATTTCCTCTTAAGTAGGAGTCACAATCTGGTCTGTCCCCGACCTTCGTTAGTCAGAATTTTGCTCGTTAGGGTCACATATCATCAACCAGTTGTATAAACACTTGTGAATCTGTTCAAGTCTCTTTGCAGCATATTGTGAGAATGTTCTTGTGTGTGTGTGTGTGCATTTGTTTATGTGCGTATGCATATGTGTGTCTGTTTACATGTGTGTGAGTTTGTCCCTGTATGTGTGTTTATGTATGTGTGTGTAATTATATATTTATACTGTAAAGGGGAGGGAGTTCCACATTTGTGGGGCCCCCATCTCTTGAATTTTCTCTATCATACAACGTTTTTAAACTTCTGAATGTTGTTCACATTCACATTGCCATATCTCAGTTCATTCCATTCATTATCTTTTCTTATGCTATAACAGTAATTCTTTACATATTTCTACCGGATTTTTCTTTCATTTTTTTTTTTTTTTGCATTATTTCACATTATGCTTGTGGATGTTCTGTCCCCTAAATCTTTCGAAGAACTGTTCTGTTTTAGGTCATCAAGTTGGTTTATACACTTTAAGGCTATTCATTATCAGGTCACCACTCACACTTCCCTCTTCCATTTTGGGCAGATTTAAGGCCTCTAGCCTTTTTCTGTAACTCAAATTAATTCAGACACCATCTTTATTGTTCTCCTTTTGACCTACTTTATTAGTTCGAAGTGCCTTTATAAATGTGGGGAACAAACCTGGGAAGCTTATTCTCAGAGGTTTTGTCCTTATGTAGGGCATGAACAGTGTAATCAATATTTCTTCATTCATATACAACGTTATCCTCATATTAAGCAGCGGACCATTTGTACTTTATGTGTGTGTGTGTGTGTGATTATTGTTCATTTTTTACACTCGTGTTGGCCCTTCTCTTAACCTGATAAATGCGTTCAAAACTGTGTGTGTGTGTGTGTGTGTGTGTGTATGTGTGCGCGTCCGTCGTGCGTGCGTGCGTGTGTGTGTGTGTGTGTGTGTGTGTATGTATGTGTGTGCGTCCGTCGTGCGTGCGCGTGCGTGTGTGTGTGTGTGTGTGTGTGTGTGTGTGTGTTTGTGTGTGTGTGTGAGTGTGTGTGTGTGTGTGTATGTGTGTGTGTGCTTATGTTCTCCTACGTCTGTTATATACACCATAATCTCTTACTCTGTATTCTCTCTCACTGTTCTTTGATGTCTCTCATTCTCTTCCCATCTATTGTCTTCTCTTCATCCCATAATTTTTTACCCAATTTCTTTCCTCTTACGCTTCAGCGTCCAGTGTCGTTCCCCCACTAACGTCTCCTTTCATGGGTACACTTCTGTCTCTACACTTCTCCCGTTCTCTATATGCGCATCTACCACTACCCCTTTTCTTCTGTTCTTTATAAGTTCAAGACCTCATACCTGGCTCTCTCTCTCTCTCTCTCTCTCTCTCTCTCTCTCTCTCTCTCTCTCTCTCTCTCTGTCTCCCTCTACGTTACTTAAATAATCCATTCTCTTCCCTCGAATGAACACGATATTTTTGTTTTCTGTCTTTACAAAAAATAAAAAGTCTTTTAGTCTCTTGTCTCGTCCATTGCCCAGTTCCTCTTCACCATTTTAATCTCTTTATGATCTATTATATTTTTTTTTTCCTTTTCGTTGCTCGATTTTCTTTTCGCAGTTGCTTTTGATTCCTCGTCCCTCCGCTCTCTCCAGACCTTCATTATTTATTCCACCCCTCTTCTCCCTTTCTTCTGACCCTCCGCCTCTCTCCCTCCCTCCCTCACCCCAGTTCTTCATGCCGGCCTCAGCTCCCGGTTGCCGGGGAGACTGGGTACCCCGTTCTGCTCTCACCCGTCTCTCTCTCTCTCTCTCTCTCTCTCTCTCTCTCTCTCTCTCTCTCTCTCTCTCTCTTGGTGC
>JAYMFT010218803.1:0-7500 GCA_038088735.1 Panulirus argus | reverse complement strand
CACGACACATACACCCACCTGGGTATCAAAGATAACTGAGGAGGAATGACAGATAATCACCGAAAGCACTGACTCCTACATCCCAAGTTATCATTCTGGTAATAATGACTGAGGTGCCACCGCATCTTAAAGCCTTGGCATTTAATTCACAATGTTCCACTCAGGCAAATAAAGTTGACAATATGTTCACCGTGGGTTAGCCCTTTTTGGCAGTGGCGCCACAAACACTGCCATAAATAAATGACGAAATGGGGCAGAGCGGGCGACACGCGTCCATATGTCTCGATGACACGTCTGCCTATACCACATCGAAGCATTTTGGATTGGGAAAAAAATCGCTTTTTTCCTTCAGAGAAAACGCAAAGTAAAATCGGTTCTCCGAATATAAACAAGATAAGTAGTTTTTGAGTTTACGCTGATGACTGTTACGTACTTTAGATTCATCATATTCATAAAATGTAAGCGAAAAAAAAAAGTATAAAGAAACTAACAAACACCCATACAAACATAAACAAACAAATCCTGACAAAGAAATCACTCCAACAATCCGTCACACAAACAGGTAAACACAGACAATACTTCAGGTGGGGTACTGCAGGGTCCACTGCTTGGCTCACTGTTGTTCCTGATTTACGTCAACGAATTGTCATGAAGCTAGAGTTTCATCTTGATACGATCGCTCATGTGTCAAGTTTATGACCCAGAGTCGTGTCATGCGGTGCTATCTGTAGAAGACGTGGGTCTACTGTGCAGTTTAACCACGTCAAGAAAGGGTGTAGACATGTCTTGGCAGGGAAGGGCTTGCTTGTTGCCAGTATCTGGGTCGGAGAATTTGGCAAAAGAAGTGTTCATCAGCCAGGTTTGTGACGTGCGGACGCTTAATATTATGTCAAAAATTCCCTGTAAACAGGAGAGGATGGCTGTGGATATCCCCATTTCATTTGAAAAACGAATGACAAAAAGGTTTTCGCCAAGCGAGCAAATCCAACAGAAGCCAGAAATCTTCGACCTTCGAGATACTGTCAGTCCGGGACGCCTCGTCCGAGTCAGTTCTCGTGCAGCAAGCGACTCCAGCCTGAGACAGCCCTACACCTCAGTCCGGGTAATTCTATTGCTCTCGTAGAGAGACAGTTTAACGAGACTCTGCTGAAGTGTAGAACAGCTGTTGTGAGACTGGAGGAAGTCCTATCTTCCACTATCAAGATTCTAAACACACACACACACACATAGAGCAGTCTGCAGGATGAGGCTGCAGAAGAGTCTGACGTAAATGACCACCGGCGACTCCGAGATAAGGCAGCAGGATGAAGAAAGTCTTTGGAAGCAGCTGAATAGAATACCAATCAGTCAGTCATCCATCAGGGGATGACTCGTCCTCAGCTCCTCTCTGGCTCCTCGTGTGATCAGCTTGTTGTGTTTGCATCACGCGATCTAAACTTCCCTTATTACTGCACTCTGTTAATTTCCCGTTATTGTGTTCCTTTAAGAAACATGAGAATACAAAGCTACAACTTATAAAAAACATTTATCAATGTGCAGAGTAGACGAAGCGGGTTTAATGGCTTAGTGAAACCAAGGACTTGAATGAGAGGGTATCTTAGGTGATCAATTGAGAATATCTGTCCTGTTCAGTTCGTTCATTATAACAGGCTCAGTGTTCAATGCGGCCTTGAATAACAGTGTAGTGTTTGGTGTGGTGGTTTGTATTACCGTGTGTGTGTGTGTGTGGAGCGAAAAGTACCCCACAGGGAGGCGATGTCCCACCCCACAGAGGAGGCACTCCACGACCTCACCGTGAGACAAAGACCCCAACAATCAGACCCTCTAACTTTCCTCCTCCCTTCCCAGTCCATAATTATCCACACCTCCTGGCGTTATCACCTGTCTGTCTTATTCTCCCCCTCCTCTCTCCCTCTCTCTCTCATTCTCTCTCCTGCACCCGGGCTGTTCTCATTAAGACTCACTTTATAACGCCTCCGTCCGTGTTTACTTCTCTCATTCTTCCGTTTTCTCCTCTCAGGTCGAAAACCTCCCGTTTTCTATATATTCCTTCTGTTTACCTTTCCAATTTTTTTCCTCCCCTCGCGCGCTCTCTCTCTCTCTCTCTCCCCTCTCTGCGCTCCCCTCTGGCCGGGGAAGGCTTCTCCCCAGCCCTGGGAGCTGAGCCTTCTGGAACCGTCCTCTTTAAGTTGGAACCAAGCGGAGCGCGCAGGGGCCCCCCCTCCCCCACCCCACAGCCTCCAGTCCTCCTGCTATCATGCTAGGCTCCCGCCCCGCCAACACCTGATATCTTCGATACTCCTCTGGTCCTCTCTGACATCATGTTGAGCTCACAACGCGGGTACTTGATATCTTGGGACCTCTCCTGATCTTCCATAACCCTCCTGCTATCGTGCTGGGATCCTACCACGGAGACATGTTATCTTGGAAGCTCCCCTTGTCCTCCTTACACTCCCTGCTATCATGCTGGGTTCCCACCGTGGAAACTTGATATACTGGAAACTCAGTTCCTCTGTCCTCATGCTCGGGCTGTCACCCTGGGACTTTGATATCTTGAATGACCTTGCCCTCCAGCTATCATATCTGGAGAGTTGATATCTTCTTGGAGTGAGTTCAGAGAACTTCAGCATTCGCGTTAAGCTCCCACCACGAAAACCTGATATTGTAGCTGAAACACCCAGCTATCACGTTACGGAAACTTGATATGCTGGACGCCCCTACTGTTCTTATGCTATCCTACCGAGCCTCCTGAAAGTAAATTTGATATCTTCTAGACCTCCGGCTATCCTGCCCGGCTGCTGCTTTGTAAACTTGATATCCCAAATGCTCTAGCGCAGCGGTCACAACAACTTCCCATTATGGAAATTTTTTACCTTGTCGGAGCCTTCAGACTTTCTGCTATCGCGCCAGCTTGCCAGATTGAGATATCATACCCTGGAGATAACCCTACGCTTCCATTATCATGCTGGGCTGCTACATTGGAAATTTGATATCTTGCAACCTCCTAATTCTTATGTTATCATGCCATACTATCAACACGGTGATTTGATATCTCCAAGGAACCCATTGTCTGCCACCATGGAAACCTGATATCTTATAGACTCCCAAGCCATTCTCGGATTCCAACAGGCATCTAACATGGAAACGTGATATCTTCCATGGGTTTAGACTAACGCAACGGAAACTAGATATCGTGGAGCCTCTTAGTCCACCTGTTTGCTTACCATGTGCGGCCTTTAAACCTGATATCTTGCTGAGCCTTCTTCATAATGCTATCGTGTCATGTAGTTTCCTACTTCCCCTGCTATCATGGCAGACTGGACGTATAACCTGCCATCTTGCTGGAACCTGATATCTTTTCAAGTACCGAGAGACCATCACCACACCGTTATCATGCCAAACTCCCATCACTCTTCCAAGATATCATCCACTGAATCTACCTTTCCAACAAATCATTCGAACCAAAACTGTTATCCTACCCTGTGACTCGCCCGACCAAGATAACCCACCAGACCGCCATATCGGATTTAAGTCCGGTAGCTATGACAACAAATCCCCCTTGCTCTATATACTATTTCAATTTCAAACACTTTTATTTATTCCCAAAGCTCCCGCAGTTTTATATACATTTTTTAACGGGGGTTTTGTGCCGACGAAAAGACCTCTCTCCACGCTTCAATCCGGCCAGGTGAGGCACACGCGCGCGCGTGTTGGTAGCAGGTGGAAGACGAAAGCTATTTAGATTCTCAGGTTAAAGAAGCTCCGATGCTCAGGCGTTTACGCCAGTTGCCGATCTCGTAACTGTGACAACAGATTCTGTAGTTCTAAACATTGTTATATGAGTAACTCAGTCTAACGACGGTACGATCTTTGCCAGGTGTTATGCCGTCGTGCTCAAGGATCGTACCGTCGTGCTCAACGGTCGTACCGTCGCGCTTAAGGAGCGCTCAGTCGTGCTAAAGTAATCAGCCCTGGAAACCACTCTCTGATGACCCCCCCCCCCACCGTTCTCGTTAACACTGCGTGACTAGGCAATTCTGTTGAGCGCCTCCCCACACCTGCTCACATTTGCGAAAGCATCATCAGCCAGGCCCCCGACTCCTCCGTCGTCAAGGACCAGCGACTTTTGTCGAGAAATGAGAGAAGACGGGAAATAGAAAATGGTCCACGCAGCAACCGACCACTGCTCACTTGCGTCATAAATGGAAGCAAGGTAACTCCTTGGGAAACCCACATTTATGAAAACTTTCACATCTTTTAATATTTTTCCTTTATATGTACGAGGAAAATAAGGATTCCGATTTAATGACCTGCAGCCATCAAAGTCATTAAACACAACATCGTACATTTTAATATATCTTGTTAAAGTGAGGCACTAAGACTAATACTAAACAATATATGCTGATTTATAATTACTATAAGAGGATCTACTGTTTTGCTTCTCTAACACAAACATGTGTATTTACGCATATTCGCTTTTTTTTTTTCTTTATAGTGACCGACTTGGCACGGTTATAACATGGCTCAATCTCAGGTGACCAGAAAATATGTTAAGAAGAATAATAATGAAATAATTCAGAGATCTTTAGGTGTTTGAATGATTGACTCTTAAAGGGAGACATGTACGAAGCGGGAAAGACTAAAGACGAAGAATTTGAAAGAAACGCTGTTCGTGGCAGGAGGAATCATAACGCTTCATCCTCGAGTGGCTGGTCGCAACACAGAAACTGTGTGGAGACCAGGCCATAGTGGCAGGGACGCAGACAGACACCGTACAAGAGCTGTGGCCGAAATGATATCTGCTGAGAGGAGGTCACTGCAGATGTACTTGGTTAAGGACCAGAAAAATTAGATTATTTGGGGTTCGTGATTCCATCTGGTGTTGTGATTTGAAAATACAATATGAGCTTATCACACATGATGATGTTGATCATGCTATGCACGACGGAGAACGGTCTGGCTTCCAGCGCTCCCAGCGACCGAATATACAGCCGTGTTCAGGCATATTTTTTTCAAAGGTCCTCGCAGCAGCCAAGACGCGTTGGCATATTAACGACAGGCATCTCTTTTACGGTCTATTGTTTTTCTGTTTCCCTGATGAGGAGGCCAGAGACAGGCCCGCCTAAATTGGCGGGTACATTCAGCCGTCTTAATGTACACCGTCCAAGACAGTAGAGTCTTATTCTGGCCCCCAAAAATGCCGTGATCAAAGCACGTGAGGCTTTGTTTACACTCTGGTGCAGTTGGTAATCAGATGCAGTTCTCGTAAACTTTTGTTTCAAGCTGGCAATGTTTATTGTTCTGAAGTGACACTTAAGAAAATGTAAGGTTTACTTGTACTTTATCACTCGCATCTCAAAAGCGCTTGCGTCATTCTATCTCTTTACTAAATGAATTTCCTTGTCAGGTACCGAGTTCCAACACAAGGGTGAGTGTAGCCACATGAGAGAAGAGAGAGAAGAAAAGAATATTAATCACAATCTTCATGTCCCTGAATCAAGAAATAAAAACCCAGCCAAAGGCCACGGGAAGATTAGGAACGAGGAACACGTCAGAAAGAAACGTGAAGTAGTATAACAAGAGACGGGAAATGAATGGAGACAGGGGAGGCAGACGATATACAAAAATGTAACAATTAGTCAAACAGTTTAAGGGAGTTTAACAAATGTGGTTCCATGAGTATAGAACTTCCTACCTGACTGTTCAGTCAAGTTATTACACACACACACACACACACACACACACACACACACACAGTAACACAAACAATAAAAAACGAAGATAAATGTTCCATGTCTGTGTTACCAATCTTGTGACAATATTTTGGGTTAGACGGAGAGACAGCAGCCGCCCGTGTGGCTGACGGGTCCTCAAGCAGTCATCATTATCCCACAGAATGGTTGGCTTCAAACTTTATTATCATTACTCTTTCACTCTCAAGCTATAGCCAGGTACACATGTTCGTCAATAACGACGTACTAAAGGATGAGAAACATGTTCTGTTGAGAAATGGTCTGCTTTAGAGGGTAAAATCCACGGTCTGGGTTTACGTTAAATAGTTGGCGTTCCTCTGTGATTCGTCAGAATGGTCAAAATAAATTTCTGGAATAACTGAAAATAATAAAATGGCTCAAATGTTCTATATTATTCCCCTGACATGCAATTACTCTTCAAGCATAAAACTCTTTGACATCGATTTTTTCCTGAAAATATGTCAGCATCAGGAAGACTAGCCTGTTCTTTTGTAGAACATGGAACTAACGTAAACAACACACACACACACACACACACACACACACACACACACACACTGCCCACAGTGGTGTAGCGGTTAGCGTTACTGATCATGAGTTCGAATCCTGTGAGCGGCAATCAGCCAACACCCAACCCAGGTGTTCATCCTCCCATAGGGTCTGGTCGATAAATGGATACCTGGCTTGAGTTGATGTGTGTGTGTGTGTGTGTAAACATGCAATTAAGATATGGTACACATATACGTGGGCAAGAAGCGGTGTAGAACGTGGAAAACTCTCCGCGCAACACAAACAGTAGACACACACACACACACACACACACACACACACACACACAGTGCAGAGAAGGGCAACAAAGATAATACCAAAATTAAGACAGCTGAAATACCACTATGAAAGAAAGAAAAGTAATGGATGACCTGATCACAACCTTTACGATTCTAAACCGCTTTGATGAAGTCAATAATGAACACTTCTCTGAACAACGCAGGGACAGAACAACCAGAAGTTGTGACGTGAAATTAAAAAAAACTTGTTAAAAAATAAATTTAATCTTTTTTATACAATAAAAGTAGCGGAAGAACGGAATAAACTGGTTTATGAAGCTGAATGTGGACAGCATAGTTGAAAATGCTGTATGATATTTCGGAAAGTATACAAGAGATGGGGGGCCCCACGAGTGTAGAACTCTCTCCCCGTACAGTATACAAAGGTGATTTCAAAACAGGAAATTACCTCTTGATGTACTATGAGAATCTTAGGGCGAGTGTGATGCGGACTGTGTCATAGATCGAGTTGCTCCGGTTAAGAGAGTGTCCCCAACTCCGTTCTCGCTAATGAGAAACCTGACCTTTACTTGATAATGTGACGGTTTCCTCATTCATTGTATAAGACTGAAGACCCGTCACGCTCGTTACTCTGGCAATATAATTATCTAAAATAATTTTCTGAAGCTCTTTTGTTGCACTAGATCTATTGTCAGTACTGTAACGAAACATAAATCTAAGTTTTTAAGATTTTTTTCGCTTATTTTTATGAATCCTTTATCAAACTTAATTTTCACTGACAACTTTGTAAACTAATTAGATTTCAACCGACTTTATGATATCATGTTTTATATACACTGCAGATTTTTTTTCTAATATTTTCTCAAAGTTAAAAACAAAATTCTTTACAGGACAAAAATAATTTTCCACACGGCTTCTTCACAATATATATATATATATATATATATATATATATATAT
>JAYMFT010218792.1:1322-11386 GCA_038088735.1 Panulirus argus | reverse complement strand
AACGCTTAAAGGAGCTTAAAGAGTTTGCATCTATTACGTCAGTGGGGAGACTATTCCACAGAGAAGGTCCTGCCACTATAAGGGACTTTTCCCCCAGGCACGTGTGATATTTGGACATATAAAGCTGTTGCTGTTGCCTTGTGTTTACAATGTTCTCGTTGACATTACCTACTCTTGGTAGTGTGAATAAGCAGTGTGGTACTCTTTCATTCATAATGTTACGTACAAGTACGCCCAATTCAAAGCAGTATTTTTGTTTGACCTTAAGCCATCCGAGCTCTTTGAGGTATGGAGTGACGTGATCACGTTAGGCTGCGCCTCCAAGCGCAACTTTCTGCAAAATGTTGTAATTTTTGTGCACGACCGATCTGCGTTGAATTCGCCGTGCCCCATATGTATAGTTGATCTGGCTTAAGATGAATCATTGAATCACACTGATTTTATTACTTCTATTGAAGTTATTTCTTATTCTGTTGACATACATTATTAGTCCGTAAACTTTTGTGCTCAATTCCTTAACGTGTTTGTCAAACTTCATGTGGGTGTCAAATGGATACCCAAGTTTCTTATGGAATTACTTTGGAAAATTGGGTTCCCGTCGACCAACATGCGAATAACAGCGGGATCCTGGGATAAGAGTCCTCTAGTCCCGACAAACATACAATGAGTCCTTTTAGCATTTAACAATAGACCATTCATGTTAAAACAGAGTTTCGTCTTCGCTATACATTCTTCGCCTCTCTGCATTAGACCCCGAATGTCATTGATGTCACCGGCATGGATAAATTGCGGGGAACGGGTCGGGGAAAAATGACAATAATGGAAAAGAACACCAGCTCCGCAGGTGTGTGTATACCTGACTCTGACGGGAAGAGAGATTATGTGAAGCGGAGAAGAAAATGGGAAAAGAATTTCACAGCTCAGCGGTTCTAGGGAAGGAATTTGCATAACAGGCAATACCGCAGCTGTGATGACGTATTGAAAGCCTACCACCAGAAATGCCAGATACCTCGAGACGTTACCAGTACCAGGTACCTTCTGACGATCCAGTACCAGGTATCATTACAAAGAAACACAAAAGAGGAAATTACATTGAAGTCATTACTGTCAAGCCATACGGTATATCAAGAATATTTATCAGCCAAGAAAATATTGCCAATCTTCCCCTGTCTCTCTCTCTCTCTCTCTTCCCCCCCCCCCAGTTCCCTCTCGTGAGCAGGTCACCCGCAACAATCCCGTCGGGCCAGTGCACCATCCAGGGCAGAGCTCTAGCCTGTGGGACCTCCCCCCTCGTCGCAGTGCCCGACCGCCCGTGCCACGGCTTCCTGGCGGAGGGGCAGGAAGACCGAGCCTCGCCTGCACACTTCACCCGCCTTATGTAATGTACATTCTCGTGGCCTTCTTTGGGCTGGCCACCACGAATCTTCCCACATACCTGGCTGACCAGCACACTCGTTCCACACACCTGCCTGCGTTACACACATCACAGTACAAGTGTACATCTCATACTTAAGATATGTGCTACACACCTGGTCACCACACGCAGTCATGTGTTACGCATGTGCGCTATACTATACCCCTACCAACTCTCTTGGCCAACTAACCAGCAAACCTGATCGTATACACCTGGCTATCACAGTTGTCCCACATCAGTGACTCACACACCTGACCACTGTAGGTGTACGTAGGACAGATTTATTAAGAATTAGTGATTCGTATCGCTGGCCGAGAGATGTCTCTTACACCTGGTACTCGTGCTTGCTCATTTCCTTGGTCACAGAAGCATGTCTGTCCACAGCAAATCTCCCAATAAATCTGCAACCTTGCACGTGGCCGACACACCTGCTCCATATACCCGACAGCCGTAACTGCTACGTTGATAGTCGTTTTATTTACTCCAAATACCTGAATAAATCTATCCACTTTCGTTTCTCTACACACCGGGCCATATCAGCTGATCCACAAACCTGGCCACCTTAGCTGGCCTTCATATCTGGCCACCTTAGTTGTCCTTTACACCTGACCACTTCAGCTGCTCTGCACACCCGCCTACCTCAGCTGCACTGGCCCTAGAGACCTGGTCCCCGAGGCTGGCCACTAAGAACGGTCAGCACACCTGACCCAAGGAAATGTCTAAGGTAACTTCTCGACGCAATCAACACACACACCTGACCACAACACCTGCTGTATACCTCAAACATTCCTTATCCAGATATCTGGCAACTACGCTTTCCCTTGACAATGCCAGCCACACACTTTCCTTAGGTACACACTTGGTCAGAGCAACTGTCTCTCAGATATGACCAACACACCTGTCTCAGAAACCTGTTCACCGGCCTTAACCCACATATCTGTTCATATCACAGGCTAAGCTAAGCGTACTGTCTCCCGCTCGCCTCCAACAGATATGCCAGAAACACCTGGCTACCACGCCGGGCTTGGCGTCTTGTTCACAGCTCTACTACCTTTACAATACATGTGGCTGCTGCTACACGGATCTCACATAAGTGTCATCACACCTGCAATCCCACCCTACCTTACACACATCTGGCACCCATAACAACTTTATGTACCACAGTGCTGGGTGGGGTGGGTGACGGGGAGGGTGGGGTGAGTCTTCTGCTTCACTCTCGCGTCCTGATACTTACGGAGTGAGAATTTAGGGAAGGATGTACTGTCCTCCGGCAGTTAATCTCACTAGAGATCATAAGGTCGTCTAATATCTGGCTTTCTCACTTACTTTCACCAGCATTGGGGCGTCACTACACCTGCACCACACATCTGGCCTCCAGCTATGTTCCCACACACAGGACTACAATACCTGACCTGTCCCTTGTACCTCTCACAAACATGCTTTACGACAGAAGAAAAGGTTCAAGAGATGAGGCCCCACGAGTGTAGGACACCCTCCCCATACAAAACATATAGTAAGTGCATCCACACACACACACACAACCAACAACACAGCCCCGTGTGGTATATACTTTGGTGCTGCTGAGATTCTGGGGGACAGGCATCATAACAGTACCCTACAAGTGTGCACTAAAGGCACAAGCACATCACGAGGACGAATCTTAACTTCGGTGTCGAGGATGACATCCACACCCTGCCAGTGAGCACGACCGTATACAAAGGTTCTCCTGTCAGCCCAGAGTGTACCAGACTCTGGCAGACGGACATACGACACAGCGGATGCTTTCGTCAGCGAGTACGGCAGCCGTGGGCGTGTATGCAATTGCGGAAAGAGCCAGATTATGATTGCTGGGTTCCGTGCGTCATATCGTACACGTGTAGCCATTTCAAAACCCAGTAGGTCGCCTGGGGCCTGTGTGGTATACGCAGTAAGTAATTATGTATGCATGTGCGTGTGCGCGCGCGCATGCGTGGGCGTGGCAGTGTACATAACCCTGGGGGAGAGACGCTAGCCGCATCGTCCGTGTGAACGACAGTCAAGTCCAGACCTCCGTCAGGCTCGCTATGGCCGCCTCCTGCAAGGTACGTACGCGTCGCTCCTCCTGCTGCCCAGACGCTCTCTCTCGCCCCTCTCCCAGGGAGAGCGACGCACCCGTCTGGTCCGGTAGATACTTGGTAAAGTTAAAGACTAAACCTGCGCCCAGGTCAGATGTCAATAGATACTTATATTCTGAACTAAGTGAAGTGATCTGGACGGGAGTTCGACACAAACTAAGATTCTTTTTTCATATCTAGCCGTTTAGAATTTTTTTAGATACGTTACTGTAGCGTAGATCAAGCTTTCCTAGTCATGTGTAATGCACCGAAACCACCACAGCTCCCTATCGACATCCAGGCCCCACAGACCTTTCCGTGGTTCACGCCAGACGTTTCACATGCCCTGCTTCAGTCCATTGACAGCACGTATGCCATATCGCTCCAGGATATTTTATACCGTTCACGCCTTCAACCTTCCTGCATGTTTATTAAGCAAAAGCTTTACACAAGATCCAACAGTATACAAGCTCATTCTGTATGGTACTGGATTGTACTGCTACTAGTGTTTGTCCTTAGTCCTTAGAGCGAGAGGTAAATGTTGAAATATGTTGTGGTCATCAGATCCTTCCAGGCTCAGCCATACAATCAAGAAACGAAGGACTTTGACACTTAGGAAATAATCTCTTGCTATGTGTCGAAAATTGCTAGACTATTGTGGTGGATTCTTATTTGAGTGAAATAATGCGGTGCATACGTTTGTAATGAACGGCCACTGACGTGATGAGGAATAATTCCAGAATAATGGTAGGAATGGAATAGTGTCTGGGAGCATCACATGACACTAGTGACGTCTGAAATAGATGGCATCACTACTGACAGTTGCATAGTCTTTACGTTGCCCGTAAGCATGATTAGTTCGCGGTTGGCCATCACAACAGTGAGACGCTGATCTGCCTCTTGTCTCATAAACGATCAGGTCCGTTGTGTTGGGAAGGCACGAGAAAGGCTCTAACGTCTCTCTAGTAAGAAGGCGTCGGTCGTTAGTGCAGAGGACCCAGGAGGTGAGGGCAGAAGGAGTGCAGAGAGGCGACGTGTCCTTTGGTCATGGCGACGGTCACTCATGTTACCCTCCGTCAGCCTGGATAATACTTGGCCGAGATTTTAGATTTCACGGTATGATGACGGTATGACCTTAGAGCAAGAGGATCCGACACTCCTGCTCAGTAGTGTACTGGGTTAGTACACGTGAGACAAGTCAACACGTAACAACTTTGAGCAGGGATTAGTGCTTGTGTCTCAGGCGCAGCGTTTGCGATATTCAGCATCCACGTTCGTGTCCCAAGACTCCCGTGGTCAGCCCGTATGGTACGGGTTTCGGAATGACAGCAGCCAACAGTCGAATGTATATTGTTGGACTGACTAGATCTCTAAGGTTAACGGCCATTAAATGAATTCAGGATCCCTTCCGTACGCCTAACTGTGACATTATATTCCAGTCATGCAAGTAGCACACAGCAAGGCAAACAGCAAGTCGCACGCGAGAATCCAGCCACATTTGCCACGCAAGACAGGTCTTTCACTTTCTCAAAAATATGTAAATATTTTCTCTGTCTTTTGTTTTCCGTTTCTTGATTATCTATATTTCAATTAGGGCCCAGCCTTGATTTGGACCTTTGTCCGTGACTGAAGCCTTCTACATAAAAAACAACAACGCAACGTTTACTACAGTGTCGATAACTGAACACCTGGTGTGTGTTTCCCTAACTATGAGGCAATTTGTCACCACACCATCTACTGCTGGGTCACCTCAGTGTAGGGCCAGCAGCCAGATAACACTGTAGACCGTCATAAACCAAGGCATACGCAGTACACAACTATCATGATACAACAAATGGTTTATAACTAGAATTTTTCTCAGAAGTGATCATTTCGCATAATATTCTTCAGGAGATTCGGTTAAGCCAGGGCGATGTATCCGTGACCGTCTTCCAGCTCTCGCTATCGTCTGCAACCCACCAGGTTGTACCGATCATCTGCAAGAAAGACAGTGACTAAGAGAATGAAGTGTTGCTGCTTTGTCGCCTCCAGTGAAGTAATATTTTTGAAGCAGTCTGGGTTTTAACTTTCATTTTCAACATTCATCTAACATTGTGTTAACAACATGTCAAACATATAGCTAAAATCATAGATATTTTTGCGGTTTAATTCCGAATATCACACATAATGCATACATCAGAAACGTTCTTAAGAAAATGGCAGAAGCTTTCCTGCATGAACAACATGGGTTATGGTAGCGTGACGGAACGGAGCGTAGTAAGGCGTGACCTGTGGACAGAACTGCCCCGTCTGCTGCTCACACACACACCCGTCCCTCTGTTCCCCCCGGCGGGGGGAACAGCCGGGAGCGCGCGGTTAAAGAAGTCTGCTGTAACGTGATTGCCTTACTTCCTTGGTGCACCGTCAGTCTCCGTCTTGTGTTAAACTGGCCAGACAGATTTGATACCAAGGCTGTAGACGGTTTGAAATTAACATATGAGCATGTTAATGTTGTTAATATCATTCACATCTGTCTAAAAGAACCAATACAATCAGTCACGCACCGGTCGACCTGTGTCAGTAATGACATCCCAGAAACGGACTATTATTACTAGGAGTCCTTTGGTACCACAACTTGGGAATGCTCTCACCTTCATTCCGAAAAGAACATAACGAAAGATCAGCTTTGAAGTATCTTTTTCTCGTTCTGAGTCTTCCTCCTGTTACCACACTGATCCACGAGTCTCTGATATCTTTCGCTGTCACAAACAGCCTCGAGAGGACCAAAAATGGTCTGCTGCTTCTGGAATCCTTTGTATTCCTGTTAAATAAATGTTACTGAATTCATAATGAGAATTACCTGCGTTAATATAGCTCGCCCTTCATGACGAAGGAATAGGTCCATCCAATCAACAATCAGTCACCACTTATTACCGGCAACCATGCTTTCCTCCCTCGATAAAACTCCTCATTACATTTAGTAACTTTCCATTTACCCCATGTATTCGTAGCGCTTTCCATTATGCATCATACGGTTCCTCCAGAACCATAAACGTCACATGCTCTTCATTCCCTTCCTCCACCAATATTCTTACACAAATTCTTGAAAGTAAACAGCTGGTCCGTATAACATCTTCCTCTACTGAAGTCACATTAGTCTTTCCCATTTCATATGTATATATATTTATGTGTGTGTGTGTGTGTAAATATATTATAAATGCCGTTGGATCCTTTTCTTGAAGGGGTCCTGCTTTTACTGCAAGATTCCTTTTCCAGGAGCTCCTGAACAAGGCCGCGCTACATCCTGTAGCAGGGAAATGATGAACTCCTTCGAAGAGAGAGGTTCTTAAATGAGACTGTGTTCTCTTTCGTCAAGAGACGATGATACAGCTTATTTAAAACTGGTATCTGGGGAGGAGACAATTTGAAATAATGCCTTACACTGCCTCGTCCGGATCACTTCAACTGTGTTTTACACACAAATTATTCATTATCCATTAACTTTACACAGGTTTAGAACTTATCTGGTGTATATAAAATTATACTGACCTTTTCTTAAGGATAATAATATCGATCACTTCATGCGTTACTGTTTGTATCCAGTTATGCCGGACGCGATTGTCTCAGAATGTAAATACTCTTTTGTGTCCAGCCGGCCACTAACAACAGCTTTCAAAACACTTCGGCTCATCACATGGAATAAATAAATACTGTTTCTGAACCCTATGCATATCCTTAGTTTCTATGGTTCTATAGATACATATCTATCTATGGTCCACACTCAATACTGCCACACATCAGTGTTCACGTAATGTTTACAGATAACGTCGGTGTTGGTGGTGGCGCTGCTGGCGGCAGTTCTCGTTGCCCCGGCGCTGGGAAGACGCTACGCCTACGGCAGACCCCGATATTACTCGTCCAGGAGATCAGGTGTTGGTGTGAGTATATCTTCATCTTCTTGTATACAAGCTTGTGGCATATTATTTGTAATTTGTCTGTTCTGCTCCGTCAGGGTAATAATTTGGTTATAGTCCTACTTCCCCTGTGACATATTGAGAAGTACGAGTACTAACGTAACTAAACTCGAAACTGCAATTACCCTAATAGTAGATATCTTTTTGTTAATATTACAAAATAGTACTGCGCTGTTGCGCTTTTGTTTGTACACTCCCACAGTCACCATTACAACGTAGACTTCAGGAATGTTACTTGATGGTATCATTAGCCTGGCAGTAATCTATAGGAATGCTGATGATTTAATAGTACATAATAATGAGATGGAATTAAAGGACCGTATAAGGAAAAACGCACCTGATGTTGTTGGAGTTGTGGAGACAAAGCTCCTTAAGGAGATAAGGTCTCAGCTGGTCTGCCTAAGGGGTACATGGCATGACAAGGAGGGAAAGAGAAGACTAAGGACTGAATCTCCTGCTTAGGTTAAGGAAATTGTGGAAGGCGGCCCATGAAACAATACATCATGAGAAGAGCAATTCTGGGAAACAAGGTTGGTTGGTTGTTTGGGCTGTAGGCCTATCAACTGCCAGGCTCATTAAGGCCGTCAACTTCAAGCTGCAACATCCACCAACCGAAACATCTTTAACACCTTCTTGCTATCTGTGACGGAAGTTTGCAAGTAAAAAAATCCTAAAAAAGTAAGGCTAATTCTGGCGAGAGTATCATTAGGAACGCTGATCATTGTGTCTTTAGAAAATGTAGGATTTGATATGATGATCTGCAGACTGTATGGAATACCGACCTTAACCATCCTGTCCTAAACTAACTTAGGAATACTTACCAAATATCTTCAGAGGCGATGGTGAGCGAAAAATGAACGAGTCGCCGTTCTCCATGGAGGAAACTGGTTAGTGAGCCCAATGCTTGCAAAGTGCAATGTAACACTAGTTTCTGTGTCATTATTGTTCTATCAGTTAAGTATATGGATCAACAAAGTAATAAAATACAGAAAATTACCAGATATAGTAGCAAAATGACCAAAAGATCAACCCATACACAACTTAAAACTCAAAAAGTAAATATAGAAGAATGCCAGGGTCGGAGTTACTGCAAAATCTTTTCTCATCTTGTGATCCTCGGCCGAAATTTTAAAGAAATTTTACCTTTTCTTTATCTTAACGTCCGTCCCAAATACAGACGCTTCTTCAGGAGTGCAGCAAGGATTACTTTCTCAAAACAATCGATAAATCCACAAATAAGGTCGAGCAAGGAAGCCAGATAAATAGCAGGCAATGTAGTGGTTCTCCTTTGCACTTTTGGATGTGGTGTTTCATAATGCGGCGATTGAATGTATAAGTTACCGAGGATGTGGCACGTGATACATGAACAAACAGTTCATTTCAAGGGATGTGGAGATCTCTAAGCACATACCCTTAGCGCCAGACTTAACTTTCGGGGTATTCCTCCGTTAACAGACTCCGGTGTTTACGAACAATAGCCACCCCTGCCTCGCCACCTCCATGACTTAATGCTACATTCCGGAACTAAGGATCAGCATGCAACTATCTGGCTACATCCAATCGCAAGACAGTAGTATGTAGATTGTTTTCAAACTGTGATGCAGGTACACTGTTGTAGAAGAGGATGAGTCAAGACTCGGGATTCCTAATACATGTCTCAGCCCTGAGCCATCGGTTCACCATTTCTTTCGCTGTCAGTACCGATAGCTCTCAAGTGATATTCATCATTTTTTACGTTGGAAGCTCCAGTCACGGACAAGAGTCCACGTCAAATCCGGGTCTTAATTGAAATACAGAGAGAATTGTGAAGAAAGGGAAAAAGAAGAGACAAGGAAAAGTATTTACAAATATTGGAGGAAGTAAAAAACCTGTCTTTTAAAATGAGACACGTCATAGTTATTGGAAAAGACGAGAAGGTAGAGAGTTCCAAAGCTTCGAGGTGTAAGGAAAGAAACGGATATCAAAACGGCCCACCCTTGAGCGGCCAATGTCACACAATAATCATATGACGCAGCAGCTTGCCGAGTATTCCGTGGTCTTGCTAGAGATGGGGGCACACAAGCAGCTAGCTCTCGGGGGTAAAAAACCAAGGTAATACCTACAGCTCTCATACACTGATAGGACCTATAATTCACATGTGATAATTGAATCCATAGTTCACATACAGTACTAACACCTACAGTTCTCATGTAGTTATGACTGCATAACGTGTTTCTCTGTTGACCCTTCCAGTTTCCGCGAGGATCCCTGCCACATAAGACGCCATGTTGCTGGAACGGTTACGACATTAATGGCTACTCTAGGTGAGTGACCCGTCCCTCAGGGCTACTCTAGGTGTAGAGGTTAACGTTGCTGACAGTGAAGCATTCACGGGCCGCCCGGGATCGAGCCCGTGTAGGTTCGAATTCTGGTCGTGGCAGTCGGTCGGCAGTCAGTCCAGGTGTTCATCCTTTCCTTAGGGGCTGGTCGACAAATTGGGTACCTGGCTTAGATCAGTGTATATATATATATATATATATATATATATAATACGAGTCACACTCGTCCACGCTCTATACATCATCCATCACTAGAAACCCCGCTACATCGCATCCCAAGACCCTT
>JAYMFT010218781.1:0-11387 GCA_038088735.1 Panulirus argus | reverse complement strand
GGGAGAGAGAGAGAGAGAGAGAGAGAGAGAGAGAGAGAGAGAGAGAGAGAGAGAAGGAAAAAGAATGCCTTCCCTCTCGTTTCAGAAAACGCTGGGACCAGAGATGAGTCAGGGACTCGTCTTTGGCCTGTGCACAACGGAAACCAAATTTTCTCGTCTCCTCCAGTTCTTGGCGATCCCAGGTAGTACTGACGTGGGCCGTGGTGATGAGAGTGTCTGGGATGATATCCCTCAGTCCTTCCTTCCTTCCTCCGAAAAGCAGTTTTTAATACCAGAATTAAATTTCTGACAGTCTTAAGATTTCTATTTACGGTCCACCTTTCGCTCAGGGGTACAGAAGGTAGGTAGATATCTATCTCCGAGGACTTGACGCGTCATCGCTTGATCACCAGGAGCCAAACTAATGAACTGTTGCCTTTAATTAATCTTAAAAAAACACCCCCCCCCACCCCCGGGAGGGGTATGTCGCCTCCACAACAGCCTATTGGCTGGTCAGGAATACTTGTTTGTTGGATATTTCTTCTTTGTTCCTTCCTGGTCAGTGAATACTCCAGTGAGTGAAGATCCAACATGTCCTTAAATCATCTTTGTTTTTTTTTTTTTTTAACGAATTGGTACCAAAATGAAAGATGAATGGAATGAGATATAGCGACGCTGATGCTGTTGACTGTATGTGAAAACGATTTATATAAAGTTCCACTTCCAAGCTTGATATAAATTCCTGTGCTTTTTGTTTCTTTAAACGTAACGTATTATGACTTTTATTATCTTCTAAACGTTCACAGAGGATTAAAAAATATCATGAAAAAGATTACAGAAATTTAAGAACAATGTTCCCTCGCAAGCCAGGAAATGTTCTTTTCGTAATATTTCATGTTAGAGTAAATTTGTAAAGATGATTCTCGCACGGGTTACATATTTAGCAACAAACGCTAAAGTAGCTGTGAGGCTCTCCTGCCAGGAGTGCTTGTTGACTCGTGTATTTGTCTCAAGTAAACATAAATTAGGAGCGGAGAATGACCTCGGGGAACAAAAGCGTTTTTACCCAGTGAGCGCGACGGTATACGACCCTTGAGCAAGACGGTACGCGACCCTTGAACGCGACGGTACGGGGCCCTTGAACGCGACGGTACGGGGCCCTTGAACGCGACGGTACGGGGCCCTTGAACGCGACGGTACGGGGCCCTTGAGCATGACGGTACAGGGCCCTTGAACGCGACGGTACGCGACCCTTGAGCACGAAGGAGAAAGAGAACGAGGAGACGGAGGAGGAGGAGGTCAGGAAGGAGAGAGAGAGAGAGAGAAGCAAGAAAATCCAGTTTGCTCAAGAAAGTTTCGAAGACTTGGTTGTGGAGTGAGTCAGACTGCCTGGGCAGATATGACACTCTTGACAGCTCTAAAAGCCTTGACAGCCTTGACTGTTTTGATAGCCGTGCCTGCTTTTGACTTGCTCATTTCTCTTCTTTAGAGGTGCTCGGGTCACTGTTCCTGACGTGCTCAGCTTAGTATTCTAGAGGTGCTCGGTTCACTGTTTTAGTGGTATTCAGTTCAACTAAGTCGCTCGGTTCACTGCTCCAGACGTGGTCAGTTCACTGTTCTAGATGCGCTCAGATCACTGTTCCTTAGGTGCTCAATTCTCTGCCTTTAAAGTGCCCAGATCACTGTTCTTAATGTACTCAGCTCACTGTTTCTAAAGTGCCCAGATCACTGTTACACCTAATGTACTCAGCTCACTGTTCTAAATGTGCTCACATCACTGCTACGGAGCTGCTCAGGCGACCTTGCACAAGGCCTTTTAAATGACACGTTGCTTCACTGCTACACTTGTGTCATCTCATTCACTGTCATGTCATTCCGTCCACTATCATGTCATTCTAAGCCACTCTTGTATCACACTCATCTACCTGACATGTATCAATTACAATATCGCATTACTAATCACGACAATACAATTACTAGGACTGTTTGTAATTGAGCTCCACATGAGGGAAGAGGAGTAATTGTTTACGGGTCGGACGACGTGAGATAAACCGATGTCCTAATTGGTTGGGTCTTCGGTAGGAAGCGGAATGATGTGTGTGTGTGTGTGTGTGTGTGTGTGTGGGTCGGATTCTTCCACATCACAATTCCAACCACACCACTCTCGTGGATACAGACACAAACAGTCCGTACGACCTACCCAAGTCACTGGTGGAAAACACACCGAGGCAGAGGAGTCCATGTTCTCTTCTTCCGTTCTACATTATCATTCAGCAGTGTATAACAATCTGCCATATGCCCGAGTCGGGGGTTTTCACGCGGTTTTTATTCACTGTATCACGTGTCATTCACTGTAATCAACACCAATAGTCACCGAGCGTGACCGGTGGATCTCTCGCGCTTGCTAGAATTTGCTGTTATGCCGTCGAGCTTGCCCGCGGGCGAAGGGTCTGTTGAAATATGCATCACCCATTAGCCGTGCGCGTGTCGGAGGCTCTTTGTCGACGTGCACGCGCGTGCGTGGCGCATGGCACGTCATGCGTCATGCGAGAGTTTCATAAAACACACAAAAAAACGAAAATATGTGAAGGAAATCGGTCAAACACTCTTCGAGAAAATGAATATAGAAATAAAGCCTTCACCATTAAGTGTATATACCTTTTTGGCACCATTGTATAAAGTCAATAATTCACTGTCATGTTATTCAGTGTCACAAGCTATCATTCACTCCCACTTCATATGCTGTCACGTCATATTCCTCACTGTCATGATAGTGATCCTTGTCATGTCTCGATGGTAGCTGTCACGATGTCCATTATTCATTACGTTTTGTCATTCACAGTCATGTCATACCACTTCCTGACGTGTCATAAAATATGTTGTCATACCACATTATCAAGGGACATGGTCCTGTCATACGACACAAGTCTCTGTCATGTCACACTGTCAAGTCAAATCATCCGCTCTGTCCTATGCCAGAAATCACTGTCATATCAACATTCTATGTTCTAGTCCTTTAGAAGGTAACTGGTGTCATGTCATACCATGGCGTCTCCATGTCATATCACATTTCACCCCCGAAACTCATGTTTCAAGAGCATCAAACACCCCGAACTCTGTGTTTCCATGATATGCAAATTCTCGTTAGTTCCGGGCATTCCGGCTTTCTTCCTCAGGAATATTAATTTGCATAAAAAATTAACACAAGCATAAGAGGGAAGATATTACGCGAGAGCCAGAATGGAGGCAAATGGAAAGCATTACCCACGCAGAGAGAGAGAGAGAGAGAGAGAGAGAGAGAGAGAGAGAGAGGAGGGGGGGGAGTAAGGCTAGCCCCATTCAAGTCTGTGCCAAACGCTTGATCGACTTTGTTTCCCTAGAGATACACGCTTGGCCGGTGTTTGTATAGAGCTGTATTGGGACGGTCGTTTGTGTCTGCTCTGAACTTGTGTGTGTGTGTGTGTGTGTGTGTGTGTGTGTGTGTGTCAACCCGAGGGTGTATTTGCTCGTGAAAGTTTGTCTGCGTGTGTTCATTCAAGTATACATGAACGTATGTATGTCAATGTATCCCAGCTACCCATACACCGCTGGGACTCCCTGCCCAGCTGGCTCAATGCTCCCACGTACAATCATCTGGGAGCTGGATGATCTGTCTCCACGGGTGCGTCAGTCAGCCATACAAGGCTGCGAGTCCCGGGCTGGCTGGCCCAATGCTCCCATGTTCAACATCCAACTGGGAACACAATACGCCTCACACCAGTAGGTCTGCCATCAAAGGACAAAGCGTAATTTTCGCGCAGAATCCAATTCACTTCAGATACGAAATATCTAATAACCCTGCAACACATGGAAAATAGAATCTTGATCTAAACATCTACTTAATGCGAGATCAAATCGATTTCAGTTGTAGTAATGATTAAAAGCTCGAGGAAAATCGTTTTACTTATAATATGGCAAATCAATTTTTAAAATTATTCTTCACAGGAATGATTTACCAATACTAATGGTTGAATGCAAAACCATAGATACGCTTCAATTCAGACATGACAAGTTCTTATTTCAAGTCCCCGAATGATATCAGTTGCGTGTCCGTAGTTTTATGCTTAGAATTCAAAGGAATACCTCCTCATGCCAAAGGTCTGTTGCTGTTTGGATGTCTTTGTACTGGATAATAATAATAATAATAATAATAATAATAATAATAATAATAATAATGATAACAATAACAAAAAAACATTCCTGCAAAACCACACAACACGTACGAACAAAAGTTAGTTTGGACGAAAATGATATACCTGCTCTTCAGTCTCGCACGTCAAACACCCGTTAAAATGACGGGCGACACAGTGCACTCTCTTCCCCCTCGTCTGGGACGTCTGTATTAGCATATTCGTCCAGACATCACTCAGACAGGTGTCTCGCGACGAAGGCTGGAGACTTGCTCAGACATACAGCCTTCAGTCACGCAAAACTCGGCTGCAGACGTTAGTGGACGGAAGACCTGCTTTATTGCTCACTTTCCTCACGGTCTGGGTATCAGACATAAACCAGAATACAGATATGTAGACCAAAAGTCGTCAGGATTTGAAAAGTATGGACGACAGTGTCACCTCGATGCTAAGAGTTCTGAAGTTGGCGAGCCCGACGACAACATTCATTAACCTTTTACCATCATATACGGAAGGACTGTTGTCATAAACAAGTGAAATACCTGTAACATAAATAAATTCCTGTCATCTTTTCTAATATGCCTGTTGCAGGAACAGCATGTTACTGTGCAGGGGAATAAAGTAGTTGTCCCCTTAAATGATCTTGTGATATTTCACAATCAGATCATTAATTGGGTAACAATGACGTCTGAAAATGATGACAAGTACCTCTCAAACTGTTGTAAATTTCAAGAAAATGTTCGCATTCGAATTTGATGGATATGGCTAAGTTGTCAGTTTCAGATATAATTAGATCAAAAGATAACTTTAGAAACTGGGAAATATATCTAAATTCTTTCAAGAGAAATTGTAAACCACATTTCGTCATTACTCTGGAAAAATAAGATATAAAATGATCTTCGCAGAAACAACGATATTAAAAGGAACAACCAAGAGTCAGCCATACATGTTAATAAGGCCCGCATATACTCGAACACTGAAACTCTCTTCTCGTTGTTCCCATGATGTGCATTACCTCAAGTCTGGGTAGCTTACAGGAGGGGGACTCACGTATGACCCTGGCCGACTTTTCTCCTCCCTCCGGTTACTCACACGCTTTCCCATGACCTCGCCTTCTCTCAACAACGTCCTAGTTACACAAGAAATACATGCACCGTTACTCCAGCTATACTGCACTATAAATTTCGTCCATTCACCTGGGCATTCAAAATGATTTCACAATCTTTCCTTACCTTAAAAATTGTCCTCCTGTTCTGAAATTGAGACTATGACCTAAACTTAAGAATTATGAACATAGCATGCAGCACCCTTATACAAACTAGACAAGCGGTTATCAACGGCAGGTGACTACCTGACCTAATTTCCTGCCTTCCTGGAAACAGAGAACAAAACACGGCTCGAGCATGATACAGCCATCACGCTAAACCCTACGGTCATATTATGACTAATTTCACTATGTGTAATTTTGACGTTCAACTGTCCTTGGATCTATCATTCTTGACCATAAAAAAAAAAAAGAAAACAGAATTTCATGGCGTCAGCATTCTAAAAACACTCTTTATGACAAATTATTGCAGCATGATTTGACGTACATACTGAGACATGTGACCGACTGCATTGTTCCCCACATCAGGAAGACAGTAATATACTAACACCGGTGATTCTTTTAATATTTTGAAGAAAATTGTGGTTGAGAAGTCTTACCTTTCAGTCTGCTCTCATAAAATTCCTTAATTCAAGGTTTCCCTCAATATATTTGGATTTGTTGAAATCACAGGCTGACCGCTCAACACAGGATAACCTGCATAAGAAATAAATCTATACAGATTTCTATTCTAATGCAATTCAAACAGCTGTTGCAGCAAGACCTTTTAATATACAATTGTCAAGGAAACTTTGAAGGCTGCAATATACCTTTAGGAAGAATTCGTTTCCAAAAAGGATATCTTAATTAAGATCTTATAAAACTGAACCATCTTATTACCGATTCAAAAATATTCTCTGCGGCAAATGGCGTTAACTTATGCGAATTCTTTTACCGGCAAAGAATATAATACTACTAATCCTAAGCAGTGATATACGCATACTATATGTGCCGAGCTTAATGTCTATTGACCGATGGATGGCAAGGAGAGGCCATCCCAGGGACACTAGACATCCCAGACCAACACAGCTGTATCACCTGCGGCTGGGTTGGTCTATCAGCTCGGATTAGTAAAATAATCCATTACATCACAATTTCCACTGCGCCATTCCCCCAGGGTGTAACAGAAGCTTGAAGCTGACCACAGAGCGCTTGTCAGGTAAACAGCAAAGCCTCTGGAATCCTTGGCAGATTTCCACATCCTGCAGTCCGTAATTACCTGAACAGCACGGTGGTCTTTCATATAGTTCGATTACATGTAAGCAAATGTCCACTTTACTTCTGTTCCCCTGATATGAATTTAATTTGTCCACTCAGCTTAACACAGAAATATATCGTATAAAGATTACAGAAATAGAATTCCATCGGTGGTTTGTAGATGACAACTTTAAGAGCACTTTTTTCTAAGGTTCCGGAAGGCATTTTTAGGTTCGAACGCATATGGGGTTTTAACTGTTGGCAGCTCCATTGTTCGGTGCGGTTTAAACGGCACCAGTCGCTAAAAAGGATGAATACCGCTACCGGGATATTCTCCGCACTTAACCTAACCTAACCCAGCCTATACAAATGTGGAGGAATATCCCAACTCAATTTTACAATACAATACAACAACCTCATCCTCTATAATACAATAACCTTATCATTGACCACTGAATGTGTTTTGTCGCCTAGGCTAATAAAGTGCCAAATCATAACTGAATTAAAAAATCTTAAAATTATGACATATTTCGACAGTAGGCAGGGCTGTGAAGGGAGAATGATGACTTACGCTGGTTTAGCCCTTGTCGGTAAAATGAGTATACAAGCAATACGAATACTTGAACCATTTTTTTTTTGTCATAAGAAAATATATGAAAACCTGAAAATGGGAAAACATGAGCCAAGTTTAGAAAAGAATGCGGCTTACGAATAAAACACAACCTACACTCAGTCGTAAAAGAAAAAATACGTAAATACTCAATAGCGTCCGATTCAGAGCGGCAGGCAGCAGCCTATTCCTTTTGCCTTTATAAAACACTTTACTGTACGACTGTGCTCCCTAAAAAAAGAGAAACTGTGCTGGAATTAGATTTACATAAATTATGGTTTGGGGCATGATTACGTAACGGGCCGCTATCCTGATATTTACTTCTTCCTTCGTTTCCCCGACTCACCTTCTTGAGAGAAATGTTGTTCTGTTTGGTTATATTCCTTTTATATCGTTTGCTCTTCGGAAGGTATCTACCAAATGATTAGAAATATGGTGGAAATTTCCCTTCCACATGAGACTGACGAAACAACAACGTCAGCAGACGATCTAGTGATGAGAATGACCAAGAACAAAATTGGGAAACTACAAATCAAAATAATCCAAACTAACTAAACTATCTTGCTTATATGTTGGCTCACTTTTATTAGAATACATATCTATTATCATCAAAAGTCTAGCCCGTTGTTCCGTTCGCATTGCCATAATTTTGCACTCGGTGTCTCACGATCAAAGTTAGTGCGCGTCACCGCGTCGTAGTCTAGTAGAAATACTATTTATAGTCTGGTTGGAAGAAATTCATCATCTCTTATCTTTTAAATTCATGGTGTACTGAAAGTTCTTCTTCAGAACATACGACACCAAAACAGTGTCTGAGAATAAAATACCGCTTTTAACTGTCAAGTTGAGGAAATTTGAAGTAGGGTGAATATAAACTCGTCTGGGTATCGGTGTCCGTGCGTCAGTCTGTCTTACCCGACGGCATTGTTGCAGTCTTGAAGACTTGTTATTAGCAACATTCTGACTCTTTACGGTGCGATGCCATTGTAGTCAGTCTTTGTGTTGGAGATTTTACGATGAGCAGCTCCTCGGAGACACAAATAAGGAGGAGGATAAGCAGTGCGCTACTAAAGCGTATATGCCTCCCTCCGGGCTATGTTATAATGCCTTTAGTAAGGCAGGAGTCTTTACGAACCTCAGAGAAGAATCGTCTTTTGTGCTGGCATATACTCGGTGATTTTATTTTTTTTTCCCTAACGTGAACCAGAATGTGGAAAAGTACTCATGACAAGAAGTTTATGGTGGTCATGAAATTTGAATCAGAAAGCTAAATCACATCATCATAGGAAATAAAAGAAAATAATAACAGGCACTTCATCTATCGTGAATCCAGGCAATAGTCACACACACACTGCTCCCCGCTGCCACAAGTCAGTTGCAGGAACTGGGGTCTGCCAAGGATGTCTGCTGTGCTATAGGCGTTCCATCACTTAGGTTGTTGGGTGTTCATAATTTTGCAGTAGATCAACATTAGTCAGTCCCGTAGATAAATTATTTGAATCTACTTATACATTTTACGCTGCAAACCTTCAAATACTATTGTCGTGATGATCACTGACATATACTTTTTCACAAATGTTATCCGCATGAAAGAAAAGTTGTAATACAAACACTATCATTGGTGTTAGTACTAATCTAACTTGACTAAAGAAGTAACATTCCAATAAAATCTTTGAGCCAAATGTGCTTTCCGCCTTAGCTGTACCGAAAGAATATAATAATTATGTTGTTGATGCATATTCACAGATGTTGCTGACCAGCGTATTTCACTGAATATTTCTCTCCACCTCGTTCATATCAATAAACAACTATAGCCCTACTCAATAAGCACTACAGATTCACACAATTCCCAGTAAAACATCCTCTCTAAGGTATTGTGCTCTCACGGACATACTACTGTCTGCAGGTGATAAAAGTTTAGTATACTCGTGGGTAGAATTACTGTTCTCGGTATACACATGTGCCCACATTCGGCCGCTGTAAACACATATGTACGTCATCAATGAAAATTACCTTGAATATATACCTTGGTTAACTGGTAAGTTTTTCAAGCACGGTTATGAAAACTGAAACAATAACCACTAAATGATTATGTTTATATAAAAAAACAAACAAGATTTTCATCAACTTAGTTTAGGTCCTGAAAACAAAAACAAAAAATGACATTTTCAGACGCACCGACTAATTTTCCTTTCAGCATCAGAATTAAAGTTTCCTCCGGTAGAAGTCATTATTTTCGGGCTGGTAAACTTTAATCAAAGGATCACAGGGTCACATCCTGGCAGGAAGCCCCATTGTGTATTAACAATAAAAGCTTCCCCTGGAGGCAACTGCTAATGAAACCGGGCGGAGTTGTCACGCAGAGAGCCGCTCCAAGCAGCTAGTTCCTGGCAAACAATGAATGAATAAATTTAGTAGGTTAACATTCTCAGTGACTTGTTAAACATGACTAACTATTCTACCGTCCTGGCAGGTAATCATTGCTCCTAATTCCCGCTACCGTTAAACAAGATGTAGTGGAAACGGTATTAAGCCAGTAATAACCTTCGGTTTCACTTCACAATAGATAATAGGTGACCAATGTTCCTGCAACATTTCGTAGTTCTTTTCTTCAATTTTTTTCATACAGTTAAACTTAACTATTTTTTCTTTGTAAGGAAAAAGTGAAGATATAACATATCATGTCCTAGGCTACTAAGTAAACATGTTAAATATCGGAGAATAATCTTTTGCAATATGCTGGCCATTGCCGGAAGCGTAGCTCTGACCTTACCCGTCAAACTTACTCATCAAGGAAATATATGCAATAATGAAAATCCATTTTGATAGTTTCCATTAGCACAGAGTTTGGTACAACGTTAAAAAGTGTATTTACATCTGAAACAATTCTATGTATCATTATAAACAAGGCTATAATAAATACATAATACGTCGTAACATCTCCGGATCATCAAATACATTCATACCACACGTTCAGTATACATGCACAGACCTCTAGAACCGACTAATTGGCCTAAACTCCAAACAAACTGGCAAGTTGATGCAATTCTGTTTGCTGACGCTGGCGTGTGTTGTCAACAAGTTAGTGTTAGCAGGCTGCCTCTATTACACATCCCGCGGTAAACAACGCATAATCCCTGGCTCAGAATTAATGCAGAGTTTAAATTAAACGTTTGAGAGGTGCATTAATTAGCCTGAGATATGTCAAGATTCCATGGAAAATGAACCTCTATGAAGATAATAAAATGAGTTTTAACATATGTAAGGGTGTTCGCTTACATTTTGTTAAAAGGTAATTTACAAATCCATTCAGGAAATAAATCTAATACTTTACATTGTAGTCTTCAAAAAGCAAAATAAAGAAGAATATCCAAAATAATAATAGTTTTACTGAATATTTTGTTACCCGCCACGAACATGTGTTATCCTTTCTCACTCACTATTTGGCATACTTTTTCTTAAAAAGAAATCAGTGCTTTGGCTATCATACCAACAGCAGGTTACTGGATTATAAGTTCTTTCTTGACTCAAGAATTTACCTAGAATACCGCTGGGTTTTAGAAGGGAATCTAGTATGTGAAAAAATCTTCAATTAATTCATTATAAAACAGTCTCCTGGGCGTCATATTACAGCCAACATTGTGTGCTTACAGACAGCGACCATTTATATCAGCGCTCCGCATATCGAAGGGGAACCTGTACTTAGATAAGATAAAAGGACACAAGATCTTACTAACTCAAAACTTTATCTGTGGCATCTTATGCTGAGCAAAATGTTCTCCACAAAACAGAGGGGGATTTGGCAGGGAGGCCAGCAGGTCAGCGTGACGTCAGCTGAGCGGCCGTGGTTGGGTCCGGGCCCTTGCGGACCCCAGTGACTCACTCACTCGACGTTTGAAGTTATGTTGTGTGAGGGGCGAGCGCTCGCTGCTGGCCGGCTGTATCCAGCCAGGACTGTGCTGATTGCATGTCTTGCATATTGAGTGAAAGATGCTGACTCCTCTCAAACATGGTGTCTTCCGTGAATGAGACGTAAATGGGATTATATACCGAATCGATTCTATTCATCGAGCAGAGAGAGAGAGAGAGAGAGAGAGAAAAAAAAAAATATATATATATATATACCTAGCCAGTGAGTCTTATGCCGGAAAAAATTTTGATATGTCACACACGAAACTTGTGGCTGTTGTTTTGGTGTGTGTGTGTGTGTGTCTGTGTCTGTGTCTGTGTGCGGGGGGGGGGTAGTGATGGTAGCGCCACGAGAGAAGACGGTGGAGTGAGTAGATCG
>JAYMFT010218770.1:0-11387 GCA_038088735.1 Panulirus argus | reverse complement strand
CTCTCTCTCTCTCTCTCTCTCTATATATATATATATATATATATATATATATATATATATATATATATATATATACCCACACAGATACATAGACAGGTAGCTAGATAGAAAGACATATGGTAAAAAAAAAAAACTCTCCTAAAAATATTGACCTAGAGACACATGGATACACAAGCATTCCATTCTCATCATAAACTACAGAATGAAGATAAGAAAAAAATGAAAACTGATCCATGGAATGAAAAAAGCCAGTCTGGAGCAGAGTATCCTGATAACATGTGATCCTAGGAGCTGTGTGAACCCTACCAGGCTTGAAGTGAGTAGGTCAAACATGTCTGTCTGATAGTAGCTCCTGATTGGCTGAGGGGAAACCCAGGATGAATGGGTAACCACGATCATGTTAAAGTGGTAAGTGTATGGTAAGGGAAGCCTAGCATCTTGTCACCAGAAACTATGAAGATTGGAAGGTCATGACCCATTTATTCCTGGGAAAATATCTCTTTTGTTTATGGGCCAGACAACATAGAAGAGAAATAAAAATCCGCTCAAAGATCATCCAAACACTGCAAAATAAACATACTACACAACTGAGTCTGAATTATGTTGTACAACACTGCTACCTCATTCTGTTTGAATATATTTGCCAAGGGAGTATTGGGCAGACTTAAATGAATGATAAAACTTTGAAAATTGTGGCAGCAGCTGACTTACCTGATCTTCTGCACATCTAGATTTAGCGAATCGTGCTACTTCATACGGTTCACCAAAACCAAGCAGATTCTTCTTGTATGTGAAGTTATCTACAGTTAAGTCATTCACTTTCATGGTATTCACTGTAGGATACAGTGAAGTTAGTGACTTTAGCCCTTTACAATATCATTTTACATGTTAAATTGAAGACAGTCTATGAGTAGAGCTAAAACTTCAGATAATTACTTATTTCATTCTACTAAAGTTGTCAAAATGTCTATACCAAGGAAACGGATCAATGACCTCTTTGATAAAACTTAATTTCATAGATTATGATAAAAAAATGTAAAATGATTTTACCTATGAAGACAGGACTCAGTAAGATATTTCAAAAAAAATATATGTTAGGAAGTTTCTCACTAGGTTTACAAGATAAATGTAGTAATCACATATCAAATGAAACTACAGAATTACTCACAGTACTTTTGTACTTCCACGGAAGATCGCAGCTTTTTACCAAGAGGAGAGTGATAGTAAACATCATGTTCAGTCTCTAATTTTGTTGATACTGAACGTGTTACTACTTCCCGAATCCAACCTAGGAAGACATGAAGATATTTTTTTTTCAAATTTCAAGACAAAGACTGGTAAAAAACTGTAATAATTATGAATCGGTAAAAAGAACTGCAGAGGAGAAACTTAACTGAAGGAGTGGTAAACATGATGTATTCAAGTATCATCATTCAATCACCTATGTCATGGAAAATAACAACTCAATAAACCATAGGAAAGCTGGATTACCAAATCAGATTTTTAAAAATAAAACAGAAAAGGCCCTAAAATGGATTAAGAAGTGTCTAATAAATCCATCTACTATCCGGACGTTTCACATGCCATTATTAACAGTACGCAAATGATAATGTTAAAAGAATACTTGGATTGGGTGCATCAGCAGGCACGAGTGTCAAAAATGCATACTTTAAATATAATGATATTTTTAAACGTAAATGGTGTAAAAGCAAGGGAGATAGTACACAAGAGCATGATTGATATGTGTTTGGTAATAAGAAAAATGATAAGTTTGCATGATGATTTGTCAAATCATATGGTAGTAATAAGTAGGTTAGCTTTTTATTGTGGAGAGTATAAGATTAGAAATGTGAATAAAAAGTGAGAAAGTTATGTATTGAAAAGCTGCGGAATGTAAGAATGAAACTAATCTTCCAGAGAAGTTAGCTGAAAAGCTGAGAGAATCTGAAAAAGTCATGAGGAGGCTGTTTGAGATTACATTATATGGCCCTATCACAGAGGCGTGCAGTATGACATGAATAGGTGGTGCAAAGAAAGCTGCAACAAGGTGGAATGAAGATTTAAGGAAACTGTTGGAGAAAAACAAAAGCTTGAAAGAAGTTGAATTTGCCAATAAATAGTGCTAAATGGACAGCAAAGATTTTAGGATAAAGAGCCCTAAACAGAAGGCTTAAAAGGAAAGCAAACAAGGACCTCAGAAGAAATCACAATTCAAAAGTTTAACAAGTCACTCAGGAAGGAGGCCAATAAAAGTAAAAGAGATAAGTGCATGGACTGGCAGCATATTAGACAAATTCAGGAGAATGCCTGTAGCAACGGATGACATTTGTAGCAGAAGAAGAGATTACTTTAAAGAAATGATTGGAGATGATAATGAGAAGAGCATGACAAGTGATACAGAAGGAGAGAGAGAAATAAGTATATGAACAAGGGTGACACTACTGAAGGAGGAAGTAAAGATGAATATGAAGTTCATCACGAATGGAAACTAAGGATTTAGATGGAGTGTTGACTAAGATGGTGAAGAGTGGAGGTGAAACTGGAAATTAAGTACTGAAACATGAAAAAAGATATGGTACAAGATGACTGGGCAAAAGCAGTATTCATTCCACTGTAAAAATGGAAGTAAAAGTGGGTGAAAGAATTATTCCTAAAGGAAGATGATGCATTAGTACAGCTGTCTAACGAAGTAATGATAGTGGATTTTTCTACATCATAGTTCTTATGTGATGCTTTCAGTCCAGATCACTGTGGAAGGGAATGGATCAACAGACTCTAGGCTTTAATGCCTATTGTGCTCAAGTCATTATGCTAGCTCAGAGTTGTCTACATCATTCTGCTTCATATAATTCTCTGTAAGAGTTTTTGAACCCATACCACATTATCTATGTATATGATGATTTACAAAGCTTACAACTTTCCTCATAATTTTTCATCACTACACTATATCAGCAGTTTTTACTTTTACCTACATGACTTGTTCTTCTAAGATCTAACATTTTCTGTATATTCATTGCTTTTAAGCAACTGCTGCTGAATATGTTAAGTGAACTGACCTGAAATTCATTTGTTTACTGACAGTTGACAAATTGACAGTGGACTAGACACTTAAAACCTGTCCCAACAAATACCTTAACTCCCCTCAAATCTTGGAATGCCATAACACAGCAAAAAGAAGTTTTTTGAAAATCAGTTCCTCCAAGATGTGGACTTTTGTCTATGACTGGAGGAAAAAAAAAAAAAAAAAAAAAATATATATATATATACAATGGATGATATAATTTTTCTAAATAACACTTATTTTCCACAAATATTGCTCCTTATTAGCTAAAGCATATTTTATAAACTGAGGGCCCTTACACTTACCCATTGTTAATGGTAATCTATACTGCTCAACAGCATCTGGATCAAAAGGATTTTTGTGCATCTTCTGTCTTTTCTTCTGTGAATCGTGTTCAGTATCATTACAACATCCCATCCTGAACACGATGCCCAACTTTCTTCTCCTAGTGCTCAAGCATTCACTAAAAGAGCAACATCATGTATTACAAATTATAAAAAGTAAAGTTTGCATTATAAGAGAATTCTATTTAAATAAAAGCAATCTGAGAACCAAAGAAACATAAGCCAAATACCTACCAAAAACAAAGGCAATGACAAGTTTATAATATAGTCAACCTAAGAGAAAGGTCTCTCTAAGAAAAGGCAACTCAAAACTCACCATGAACCAGGTTAACCTAAAATATTTAATGAAGTGGCACCTTGCCATGACCAACAGACAGTTATTCCTTCTAATCAAGTGGCAACTTGCCTTGACCAAAAAACAGTTATTCCCCCTAATCAAGTGGCAATTTACCATTACTAACAAAGTTATTCCTACCAATCAAGTGGCACCTTGTCTTGACCAACAAACACTTATTTCCCTTAATCAAGTGGCACCTTGCCTTGACCAACAAACAGTTATTCCCTGACCCTATTGGAAATGTGAACGATATGGCAATTACACTTGTCAATGAGTAAAGGTCCATTATACTTTAAAAAACATTTTATTTGATAATAAACCATACGAGTGACTGCTACTAAATATCTGACAAGCAAGTAAAAGTCCTGGAAGCAGCTGATAATGTGCATTCTAACATCAACCAGAGTTATGAAAATTAGTGGCTTTTCATTTAGCCAATGGTTAATTACTGTGCATCATTAATATTCAAGTTAGATATATAAAGGAATCCTAGAGATACACAAGCAATATGCAGTTAAGATATAAAAGTGGTGACAATGCTGCACTCATGGAATAAAACTGTTGACAGTGTTGTACTCACAAGCTTTATACTGTATTGTATTCATAATAAGCAAGTTGCCCTAAGATGACTGGATGAGACATAGTTAAATGTAGAACTTAGCAAGATGGACTTCATCCACATATCTGTGGCACAAGAATATATAAAGGAAGGTAGTCTGACATCAAAATATATTTAGAAAAGGAATAAATATCACTAAACAGTACCATCAGTAACTCTGTTCAATTCACAACAGGAATGCTTTGGTTATCGTAGAACTTCTATTATGAGTACGATTAATTTCTAGCCAATCATCTTCAAAGCTATGGAAGTGAAAGCTAGGGCACCCCATCATACCTCTTCAACTCAATCTACAAAGAACTTACATGGTTCATAAGCAAAAAATTTCAAAGTACAATCTGGAGAAGTGAGGGTAGCCAAACATTTTTCGATGAATTGTGGATTCAACACCAAATGTTGCTCAGTGATCAGACAACATTAATAGTTTGATAATTCCTCGATGTCAATATTTCCTCACATTTGCCCCAACTCAAGTCACAATTCAACACAGTTAGAAGACTGGTGTTCAGTGCACTTGAGGAACTTAAAATTCCTATATAAGACTACAGGATAAAAATCAAGACACTGCCAGCAACATGGCATGGAAATACACAGGTCTGCAAACTCAATTAAAGGCAGTGTCACCATGAGCTGATTATGTCCTATGATCATCACATTCTTAAGTCTGGTGGGAATACATGAAGTTAACTAGCGTAGCAGCTACAGATTACTTTGGCTTCCTGCAAACAATTCACAACCTTCTGCTCAGCATCCATTCACAGATGGAAAAGAATCTTCATGGGTCCTTCCTGAATGCTGAAAAGCCTTTCAGACACTCACTGGGCTGCAACTACCAGTGCCACACATTTTGCAAACAAACTGTTTGAGAATTTGATCTTTGCTATCCACAATAAGTACTGATGCAGAGGAAAGTAACGATACCAAAAATCGGCCAAGGGCATTGCTGAAACAGTTGTGCAAACCTGAAACTTCTCTGGTAACAGTAATATGAGATGATAGTATCAAATGATTTCACTTGAACAATAAGCTGTTACAACAGAAAGAATGTAAACTTATGGTAAAGTGAAAATTTGTTCTCAGTTCTACAGTTATGAACATGAGGCTGAATTACTAGCAGATGAGGTGTATATGGAAAGAGGAAGCAATTTTCAACCACAATTAGCATTAGCATGTGAACAATTTTATACTAACATCTTGAACATTATCTTTGGACCTTTGAAAACCTATAAAAATACCTATTTCTACTGTATGGAGAGGTTGTTTTACACTCATGGAACTCCATCTCTTGAACTACTATCATACAACTTATTAAACTTATGTATGCTGTCTTCCTTAAGTCTGTTCTCAGGGACTTCGGAGTTGACATTGTTCTTAACTGTTGCCTGAGTCCTACACTACGAGAACAGTACAGGAGACAAACTGTCTGTTGGCAAATACAAATGGCTTTCAAATAAATGGATGAGGAAATATATAGCAGCTATTCATATCCCACATACGACCAGAACTAGGGCATGCCTCACAAGTTTAGTTACTGCACCTAACAAAGCACAATGAGCTAACAGAGAAGGTCCAGATGAGGGGAACAAGGATGGTAACCGAGTTATGAGAGCAGAGCTACAGGGAAAGGCTTGAAGCTTTAATCTGTTACCCTTGGAAGAGAGAGGAGTGAATCGTGACCTAATGGCAACCTTTAAGAATTTAAAAAAGACTGATGACACAGACACTGAATAGTTCCTTAAGAGATGAAGAAATACAGCAACCATAGAATAAAATGAAATTATACATGAAAGTTATTAAAAAAACCAAAAAAAGTACTTTTAGAGTATGAGAGCAGTGGATGATTGTAACATAATGACTAAGGACATGATTAATCCAGACAATGTACATAAATCTAAAAAGTATGATAGTAAAGAATGCTCAAGAGATGGGATACCAAGAGTGTAAAACTCCCTCCCTGTCCAGTACAAACAGGTAAGCTAAATAAACAAGTAATTACAAATTGAAAACTTCACTGAAAAAATAAATCTTCAACAAAAATACATGGAATGAATCTTGCACGTACACTACCAAGAATCTTAAAGGGAACTGGATATCATACTTTTTCTCCAATTACTGACCCTGTACTGAATAGAAGGCATTTAAGATGATGAGGACACAATGCCTACATTTTCAAGTCAAAGAATACTATAACTGCTGAAACAGAAATGTAACATACACTCATTATTGGACATGGTACTGTATTGGTTCAAAATCTTACCTCTTAGGTATTCCTGAAGCCACTGTGTCCAGAGGTGCAGAACAACTATTATATAAGGATTTGCTTGAATCTGTGAGATTACAAGATGTAAGTCTCTCATTACCACCTAGTAAATGTCTTGAATAAGTATGATCCTCACTATAACATGAACTGGAATCTTTTTCTGTGAACCTTGAACCTTCTTGGGTTAAACGGGCACATGCATCAGTTTTTTCCCAAACATCTCTTGAATATGCATGGTCCACAGGTACAGTCCTGTTTTTCTCTGTG
This sequence comes from Panulirus argus, assembly GCA_038088735.1. Classification (NCBI taxonomy): domain Eukaryota; kingdom Metazoa; phylum Arthropoda; class Malacostraca; order Decapoda; family Palinuridae; genus Panulirus; species Panulirus argus. The sequence goes on along the minus strand of JAYMFT010218770.1, from coordinate 4,499 downwards.
TTTTCTGTGGCTGATAAAGTTATGGATAAAGGTATGTTAATATTTTCCATTATGTTTCTTGAATCACTTTTAATCGCTAGCAAAGGTATATCAGCATTTTCATGCATATTTTTTGCATTTTCTTGGGCCACATTCAAAGATTTTTTTTTGCAAGTATTCACCCCAGTGTTTCCTAGATCTCTTTGGGCTACAGATTCAGAAATTTTAGCATTTTTATGTATGTTTCTGATATTGCTTTCACTCACAGATACAGATAGTCTAGGAAGTTTTCTCCTAATTCTTGAATTTTTCTGCATGAGAGGTGAAGATATGCCAGCATTTTCTTGAATGTGTCTTTGCTCTTGGGTTGAAGATATGGTTATACCAGTTTTTTTCTGCACAACTTTTGAATCCTCTTCAGTTTCAGGATCCAAAAGACTTGTATCTTTCTTAGAGTTTATTGCATCTCTTTGTGTTGAAGTTGCAGTAATACTAGAATTTTCCTGCATGTATTCTGAATCTCTTTTAGTTACTGACACAGATTTGTCAACAATTTCCTGTGTATTTTGAGACTCTACTTTGGATACATGCACAGAGCTGATAGGATTTGTCTGTATACTTTCTGATTCTCTTCGGTTTGCAGGTATTTGTATTTCATGATTTTCATTTACATTTCTCATATCCATTACAGTTACATGAGCTGATGTGCCATAATGTTTCTCCATATTTCTTGAGTCTGCAACAATATTAGATGATAACAAACCAGTGCCTTTCAGGTTAACTGTTGAACCTTCAGGAGTTACAGGCACATATATACTAATTCCTTCCAGTATGTTTGAATCTGGTAAAGTTACATGTGTAGACATGCCAGTTCTCTCTGGTATGTTTTTTGCATATTCTTGCATTACAGGTACAATTCTACCAATATTTTCCTGTTTGATACTAGAATCTGAATTTTTCTGCATGGCTTTTGTACCTGACCCAACTCCAGGTGCAGATATGCTTGTATTTCCTGATGAGTTTTTTCCTTTAGCTGCCCATATAAATTTACCAGTATTTTCCATTAAGGTATTTGGATATGCTGCAGCAATATGTGCAGAGTTGCCAGTATTTTCCTGCAAGTTTCTTGAATCTGTCACAGATGGAAATGTGGATATGCCAGTATTTTCTTGCATGCTTCTTAAATCAGCTTTCTTTACAGTTGCAACATTTCCAGTAGTTTCCTGCCTATTTTCTGAATCTACACTAGACAAAGATACCTGTATGTCAATCCTTTCATGGATATTGCTTGAATCTTTATTTGCTAAAAGAGAAATAGCAGTATTTTCCTCTTTTTGTTTTACATTTGATTCACTTAGTGGTATGGAAAGACTGCCATTATCATTTTTCTCTATATTTCTTACGTTCTCCAGCAAAGGTGGATTCACATTATTCAATATTCTTGCTTCTGATGTATTTGGAAGTAACTGTAATGGACTAGTGTGTGATTCACCTGTAGGCACAATCTGTGAATTGTCTTTTTTCATTACATTACCTACAACACGACTTTTACATATTTGCAATGGCCTATTCATTAGAGTGTGAGAACATACACTGCTGAAAGGTTTTCTTAAAGTTTTCAAGGTCTTGTCCATATAAGACTGCACTGGATGTGCATTATCTAATGTGCTTGCATTGCACTCTGTATCTTCTGTAACTACTTCACTTGAATTAGTTTTCTGGGTGCCTTTATCATCTGAACTTACTCTACTTACATTTTGTGTTTTGTTTAGAATGTTGTTAGTCTTCCATGTCTTGCTATTCTGGTATGGAATGGAGAATGGAAACTGCCCTGAACTTTCAGTATGTATGGTGGCTGGACCTTCTGGAGATACGCGTATTTCAACTAAATCTTTAATAGGTTCTATATCTAGAACACCTCTGTAGGATATTGAATCAATCTGAGGTTGATCCAAATCTGAATTCTTTTCAGCTTCAGTAGAAGCAAATTTTTGTTGTTTTTCTTCAACTGTTATATGTATAATGCCTTCACTTTTGCTTTTCTCAACAGCTGATAATTTTTCACCCTGGTTTACCAATGACAGTGTTGCAACAGGTGCTGGTGTCAGTGCATAAAGGCTTGTTGCTTTTGCTGATTCAAATGTTGTATGACATGGAAAGTTCTTGTTGTTTTTTATATTATGGTCTTTTTTAGCTTTTAAAGTAATACAAACAGAGTGTTTTGCAGGCTCATATGATTCCTTCAATGCATACTTGGACACAATTGAAGCCCAGGTTAAGAATGACTTGCTATTTTCTTCCTTATTACTGATTACTGCTGTCACAGGTGTAGCACTCTTGGTGTGAGCCCTTTTGAAATATCTGCTTTCTTCAACTTGTTCCATACCTGAAAATATAAAAATTCAATTGGCGTCAGGAATGGATGGAGGCGAGCAAGTATGAATATGTACATGTGTATATGTGTATATGCATGTGTATGAATATGTATGTATATATGTATAAGTTGATATGTATATGTATGTATTGTGCATATATGTACATGTACGTATATATGTGTGTATGCGAGTGAATGGATCTTTCTTTGTCTGTTTCCTGGTGCTACCTCGCTCATGCTGGAAACAGCGATCAAGTATAATAATGTATAATAGTGAATATTTGAAAACTAGGTCATTTCATCATCACTCTACTTTGAATTTGGAAAGGCTGCTCTCTTTCACATTAACAAAATTCTGACTGTTGGTCTTAGGGATATTTGGTCTATCGTATATTTATGTCTTGTATACAATGAGGTTGGAAAAGCACATAAAATGTGGGAAATTTTAAATATTGACTAGCCAACATTCTAGCTAAGGAATGCAGTACCCTGATTATCTCTGAGGAAACATGTTAAGCAGCAAGGTAGTTAAAAGATTTACAGAGTCATAAAACAACAAAACTTAAGTTCAGTGTTTTTTTATGGTACAAGGCCTGTCTTTTGATGAACCATCACAGCAACTAAAACTGCTATCAGCAATGCATGTGCTAAGACGTCCAGGAAACACCTCAGCATTGCTAAAAAGCTGAAATTGACTGACCTTCATGAGTGTGGAGCAATAGCTTGCAGCTCATGCATGCCCCATTACTGACCAGGTGATTTAGGTGACACCAGAAATACTCCTGGATATATTTCCTACTGTTTAGGTTAGTCTTTGTTACTACCTAAACACTGCCAGTCTCAAAGGGATGACTATGGCCCACATCACTATTGTGGCACCAACCTAAATTTGTAGTTCAAACAGTAATTTGTGAATTCCTTGTGCCCTTATGGAAAATTTAAGATGTAATGGAATTCAGTTTCTACCGGATTGCCCTTGCCCCTACTTATTACATTCAAATTGGGTTTTATTGTATCATAAAATGTTTTATGGTTCATTTTAATACAGGGATTCTACATTTATAGGAGATTTATCACAAAGACATAAAAACATAATAATGCAGTAAAAATATTGTACTGTTATGCATGAGGAAATGCAGTGATCAGGAATGTAGACATTACCATTGTATTACGTTGATAGTCTTTTGTGTTGTGTGAAAGGTATGCGTTGAATGTATGGGTATGTGTGTGCTGGGCGGCACGCAGGGCACATGGCGCGTCTCACTTGTTGGAGCCCATGCAGTGTGGGAGAGAGACCGGCAGAGACGAGAGAAAAATAAACAAGGAGAGCGTCTGGCGTATGTGTTTTAGCAAGCCCTATCGCGTCCAACTGTACTGTACAGTACTGTGCCCTCTATAAGTGCATCTATAAACCCTCGTGAATCCGACAAGTGCCTCTATAAGCCCTCGGAAATTTGATAAGTGCCTCTATAAGCCCAGTGTGATTCGTGTGAGTGTTGGTGAGTGGACATTGTCCTCTCCCTTGCCATAAGTGTCACATATTGTGTTTGCTCGTAATATACCAAAGTTCACGTGACTACTGTGTTTCCCTGCCCACCTTCCTGCCCCATTAAGTGAGTCATTGCTACTGAGTGCCACCGGACCCGCAAGTCAGTGTATGAAGTGAAGAAAAAAATCGTTACCGCCCCTTTGAGTTCTATGCAGAGGGTATCCTGACAAGCCTTGACCCTCGGTGGAGTGAGTTCGAAGGGTCTGCGTAACAACTGGTGTCAGGAGTGAGATTATGAAAAGTGGTAGTTCGGCAAGATGGACAGGGAGAAGGAAGAGCTGGTGTTGGCGGGTTTAGACGAGTCACGTGGTCCGGTCTCCATGGAAACAGAAAAAATGGAGCACCAGCGGGCAAATCAAGTAGCTGGTGGTGAGGAAACCAATGTGATGGCAATGCTCTCGGCGATGATGGAAAGATTGGATGAGAACGCTAAGCGTACGGAACAAATGAGTGAATATACCCGTGAAACAAATGAAAAAGATTGGTGAGGTTACAGAGACATTGAAGAGAGGCTTAGCGTAGGTACAGGAAAGGGCGAAACAGTACACGGACGAGCGGTGTGCGGCACTCGAAAAAGACATCAAGGAGGTGAATGAA
>JAYMFT010218759.1:0-11387 GCA_038088735.1 Panulirus argus | reverse complement strand
CATATATATATTGTATATGTGTATATATCAGCTTTTCTTTGCTTGGACTGCTTTTTAGAAGAGTGAAGTTCCAACACTAAGAAGCGAGGCAGGGAGGCCCTATTTGGGGAAGTATTTTAAAAATTTAATGTGAACTCTGTAACTACACTATCTGTTGATGTCAGCTGTTGCTATGACTAAACCTACTTTTATAATGACTACATCTACTGTTGCTATAACTAAACCTACTGTTGTGATGACTAGGTCAACTGTTGCTATGACTGAACCTGCTGTAAGCAGACTACAGCAACTGTTGCTATTACTTCACCAGCTATTGCCATGACTACATTTTTGTTTCTATTACTATAACAACAATTACAGTAACTACAGCCGCCATTACCGTGACTACAGCAATTATGACCATATCCACAGCAACAAATACGCTGAATGCTGCTATGTTTCTATGTACCTACAAGCAGGCCAATTTATTGCTGCCAACGCTATGATCGCGTCTCAAAGTCATTACAAAGTTGAATGCTTCGTATAACATTAACGATATCATTTGTAATCAAGCCAGCAGCTTCATTTATGAAATTTATTAAAATGAATTAAGAAACAATCTTAATCAACTAAAATTATTTGTTTTCATTCGATGGTTTATCTAAGGTTATTTTTTTAGCTTGAATATTTCGTGAGTTTTATGTTTTGGTTTTCTAGACATGAGTTCCTGAGAAATGCCTTAAAACTATCCTTCAGTTCTCCTACGCTCTGGGAAAACGTATTAATACGTACAGAGACGAGGTGGCTTGGTAGGGTGCATTTTCCAAACCAATATTTGTGCTGAATTTCCATGACTATTATTCCCACTATATGCATGATAATTTTTCATTCTTTTTTTCCTGTAGCTGTCGAGCCGGAGGACGAGGTGGGTGAGGAGGTGTTCTTTTCTTTTATATCCTGTGTTCTACCATATAACCATCAGGTCTCCTGTTATGTTTCCCATGTGCTCCATACGCTTACTCACCCCATCCACCAGTTATTCCCTTCCAAAGCTAACTCTCTTCTTGGCCTAACTTCAGCCCCTCTTCCTGTTGTAACTTCACACTTTCATCCCTTGACCCTCTCGGGAGCTTTATCATTCTACCTCGCCCTTATAACTTCCTCCCTATCCCGTTTCCTTACCCTCCCTTCTTAACTCCCTTTATCTCCCTGTGTGCCTAACAACCCTCCCTTCCCTCTCGTGCTCGTCATCTCGGTACAGCTCCCTTGGGTGCAATAGGGTCGAGGCCTCTGAGCTGACATCACCTCCCCTGACTTCATGTCTGCCTTAAACCTCTCTTACTGTTTTCCGTGGCTCAAGGGGGTGTATATATCCGTATAGGGGGTTTTAGTGTAGATTATTGTTGAGGTGTAGGGGAAATTATCGTAGGGGTGACAGGGATATTATCGTAAAGAAGTATGTATGGGTCAGCGAGTGTAAGGGTGGTGCAGAATTGGATAGAAAGTTGTCTTTGAGTGTAGTGTGAGTTTTGTGTGAAGTCGTGAATACAGTGACTATGTGTATGTGTGTGTGGGAATACATATGTTGAGTATGTATGTGCGCATGTCGGTCTACTTGTGTTGTAAATGGCGTTTCTACAGTGGCAAAGCTACGACCTTAAAGGTCAGGTCAAAGGCCAGGCCATCATTATACCCAAGGGTCGAAACGTCGTGCTCAAGGGTCGTACCGTCGTGCCCAAGGGGTCGAACCGTCGTGCTCAAGGGTCATATTGTCGTGCTCAAGGGTCATACCGTCGTGCTCAAGGGTCGTACCGTCGTGCATGTGTCCTATACACAGCTCTCAGAAAGCAGATATAAAGTTGACCGCCATTGCTGCTGCCTATGTTGTGTTACAGTTATTACTGCAGCTGAATGATTACTTTCACCACCACTAGAGTCACCACAACTACCACCACCATCTACTACCAGCATAACCACCATCCCAACCAGCCCTACTACCACTCTCTCCCAAATGGCCACATACCATGAAAAGAACAACTGCTCCCTTCTAGGCTACAGGCAACCCCGCCATAAGACAGTCTGAGCACTTGCCACGGATATGTTATATTCCAGGTCGGCAGCCAGGGCCCAGGGCCCGCCAAGCCTCATACAGTATTCCGACCTAGTGTGAATCCTCATCCTAAATCGGACACCACAATTTGTCGGGGGAACGGCGCCGTACGACAACTGCCATCCACAACCGTCGCCACATCTCCCGGTCTCCCATCCCTTAATGGTGAACCCAGAGTTATTTTTTGAGGTTTATCCTTATCAGGAAAGGCGTTTATGTAAAGGTCAGTCGATGAACAAACAGAAAGGGAAAAGATTGGGTGGAATTTTTTGTTTTTCATGCTTTTCCGACGCGGGGGAATTCATAGCCCCGGGTCGAGCAACATGACGCCTCGCTATTGGCTGTTTGAGAGGAAACGACTTTCTTGACTGGACGATTTTGTGGCCACAGGGTCCCTTCCATTGGCCGGTGGCTGTGACGCAGACACTCCTGATTCGTGGCTGCCACAGAGTTATTTATTTTCATTGTACCTGCATAGCCAACTGTTCAGTGGGAGAAAGTGTCAGTAAGGTTGTTCTGAGATGAAGGATGCCGGGGGCCGGTGACGTGACCGGACGCCCAACGAACTAATACTTCCAGCCATTTCCCGACCCCCTAAGATAGAGAGGGAGACATCCGTTGCGGACGGATAATTCACATGTTACATTGAACCCAATTTTCATCCCGGGACGCTTGCCGTAGCTTAAAGTATGAGCTATGAATCACTGAGGCCGTAGCTCAGAGAAATGCTTCCGGGTAGAGCGATGGAGGTGCTACATCTCGGGTGGCGGACGATAAAGTCAAGCTGTGTGACGCTAGGCTATTGTTCTGCCACGGGAGCTACAGAAGTGGGCGTGGGCGGCGGCGGGCTCTGAGCTTCCTCCTCCGGGCAGCTGCTGCGCTGCTGCTACTCTTGCGCAGGCGCCAGTACGCTGTGGACGATAGACAAGGCAATTTAATGGATATTGTCTACAGTTCTAGTCTAGAGCAAAGCTGATGAACTTACGCGAGTTCGTTTACGCCAGCATCTTCTGCAACACTTGTTTATGTTTCACAGTATATATATATATATATATATATACGGAAGCTACCTATTAAACATACATTTAACACCAAGACAAATGTACTTCCAACACAATCACGCTCATGCTCAGCACTTAGTTGCAATAGCACTAGACCCCAACTCATTCAAAACATCTCACAACCAACAGCTAAACTCCAAGGGGAAGTAAGTTACCCCGGCTTCATAATTCAGCTTCTTACACTCACACTGCTCCCTTTCCTGATAAAACATAACACTGACAGAACATCTTCACTGTAATGACTCAACTGGTACTAAACAACAGCTTCCCCTTTTGTAATTCTGAACTCCATTCCAACATATTTACATCTACCCATGTCGTCGCCAACTTCTCAAACACCCAAATAACATTTCATGACTTATCATCTTCAGCATGAAATACCAGCCTAAGCCAGGTACCCATTTATCGACCAGCCTCGAGGGGAGGATGAAAACATGGGTTGGGTGTGGGCCGACTGCAGAGTGCCCAGAATTCGAACTCAAGGGGGCCAGACCCCTGACCGGTCTGTGCTGATTCATGATCAGTAACGGTAACCACCAGTAAGGTCTGTATATTGTGTGTGTGTGTGTGTTTGTATGTGTGTGAGTGTGTGTGTGTGTTTGTATGTGTGTGAGTGTGTGTGTGTGTGTTTGTATGTGTGTGAGTGTGTGTGTGTGTGTGCGCTAAAGCATGAGGGCCTGATATGGATGTCTGACTAGGAAGTTTACCTTTTTGGTAGTCTTCATCTGTCTCCTGCAGTCCAGTTTTTCCACTATGATGTACAGTAGTCTACAAAAGTTTTTAATTTTCTTGACGTAAATAAGAGAATGGAATATTTGCAAAAAGGATTCCGTGTAAGGAAATTTCATCGCGTAAATATGAAAGATAATGAAGAACTGACCGTGAACAACGGAGCATGAACATCAGACCAAGAACAGCTGAACGTGAACATGTCAGAAACACTCCTGTGGTTTGTTTAATTTCCGTCTTGTAAGCCACACCAGGAGGATGTATTAAGGTCTTGTAATCGCTTCCCCCTACCAGATGATTATATTGAAGCATCTTTGGATAGACTAGCAGGTGATGTATTGAAAACGTTAAATAATTATTTAGTCTTTGCCTCACGCTCTTTAAACTATGTCATTTCTGCAATAACTAGAGAATAGCCATCGTAATTGGTAGTAAGTAATTCGAACGCTTGAATTTATGTATAACTAGTTGTTCTCAATGTTTAGAATTCAGACTTTAGGAAACATCAGTTAGGATGCAACGTCCTTCTGTAAGATACTTTCAAAGTTAGATTCTTGTTAGTTCCTCATCCCAACGTGGATACGTGGTGGATCCAGTGCTCCAGGCTGAGTACGGAGATTAAATAGGGTACATTATGAAGAGAGGAAGGGGCAGCTAGCGTGTAGGGTGGTACAAAGAGATATGAAAAGAAGATTAATGCCGTGAGCGGCCAGCCGATGTCTCTAGCCTCACACACGTCTCCCACCTCTCTCTGTCTCTCTACACGTCTCCCACCTCTCTCTGTCTCTCTTTCTCCCAATGCCAACGACACAAATAGTCACTAATACAACCATAAAAAGAACTGTCATAATGAAATAATTTTCTTCCCAGAAATCTTCACACGGTAATGTCTTCACTAAAGTTGTTTTCACCAAGCACAATACCAACAGACATCGTCTTCGCCCTCAATAATCATTACCAACGAACTATTTCATATCATTCACTGCCATTTCTTACCTAAAGTTCTAAATATCGCATTCCCATAAATCGTCAATGTCCCTTTAAAAATAAAATCCCCTTAAAAATTTCTCCCTTAAAAAAAAAAGAATCTTCAAAAAATCGCCGAATTTTCGAAAATCGTCCCCATAAATCGCTCCACTCTCGCTAGTCCAGGCAGGCGGCCCAGAGCCTAGGCTAGGAATGGAGATATTTATGTGCCAGCACATTATCATATAAAGAACTCCAGGCGTTATATCGCATACCGGCCATCTTTTATCCAGTGAAGACGCGAGTGTGACCCCGGGGGGAATGTGTTTTGCACAGCCTCCACTACTGGCCTCTCAGGCTGAGCTAAAGAAAGATTATTATCTCCTAAATTAAAAGTGTCCGTCTCTCCATTCAAAACTTAGACGCTCCTTTTAGAGTAGGTAAATTAGGTGAGACGCGTATTATCGTACACATGGCCACGGTGTGCATTGGCCTACTACCTTGGCGCTGCTGGTGAGGACCGTAATCCCAACCCCACTTGTCATTTCTAGGGCCTATTACCAGATTATACCTAATGATCATGCTGTCTCTCTCTACACAAGTAATTCAACACCCTATATTGGCCCCATGAGTACATTCTTGTATCAACATCTCTCTTTGGATCATATGATTACTTATAGTACCAGTTACAAGTGCTGTTATATGAATCTTCTATTCGAACACTCACCAACTGATATCTCTAGTTCCTATTCATGCGCTACCTTAATAACTAGCTATCACTTGCTACATCTGGTTTTATATTAGTGTTGTTTCGACTGGATCTTGACTTTCATAACTGATCCTCCGAGTTAAAGCGACAGTTTTTTTCCTCAATCAACGCCTTAACTTCACCTCTCTCTCCCCTCTTTGTTGCTAAGCAACAATTACATCTCCATATCCGTTATTCTGCTTTCCAAGGATAAATAAGCACGCGTACATACACTGTAATTCTAAATGACAAATATTCTTAATCAAACCCTACCCGTAGCTAATCTTAATATGAAGTAGACAATGCGGTAAGATTTTTTGTTTTTAAAGGAAGTTATAAGTTAACGAATAAAATAACTGTAAACTGAATAACTGTGAAAGGGATATATGGAGTTACAACCGACTTTTTTTCAGTTATTTAACGTGTAATAAATAACTGAGGGTTCTGACTGTGTTGATTTAGTAGTTATGCGCAGTGCTTTGAAAAACTGTTAGAAGTAACGTTCGTGTGGAAGTAAACAATGGAATGGAGGAGTGGCATGGAATAACTGAGATGAGTACATCAGTACATGATGTACAATCGTTGGGTTCAGACTTCCGTACACGGGAGAGTGCATGGAGTGGGGGGTGACAGCTATGCCATGGGAGGGGGGGGGGGAGGGAATGTACGACCCTTGAGCACAGTGGTACGACCCGTCACTACAAGAACCTTGGGTATGATGGCACGGCCTTTCACCTGATTCCTAAGGGTTAAGACAAAGGCTCAAATTGTCTTCCCGATACATATATCTGGCAAGACTCAGTGTTTTGATAACCTGCAATAATAGCAAGAACCTCGGTCTGGAAGTAGATGGTCAGTTTCACAGGCATTCCAGTTCGACTGTAAAGGAGTTAATCTGGCAGCAATAATCTGCAAAGATGGCAGTGAGGGAAGGGGAGACTGAGAGAGTAATGCAAGGGGGAAAAATCTATGAGATGCAATGAGAGCTTTGGTGAAAAGGAATTTTGAAAGATCAGAGAGCCTTCACCAAGAGTATTCTGTCTCAAGTATATCTCTATGGATGTGAAAAACTACATTCCAAAGCCTGGACTGATAAACATGAGGGTAAAAGAAACGAATCCCTTCGTAATATAACAATGATTCAAGAGACTTGATAGTGTATAGAAGGATATCTGATATATGGTACAGAGGAATGAGTAGAAAGGATAATGGGAGTACTTGAAAGAGTCAGAATCCAAAATACTTGAATGTCTATGAGAGATTATCTGCTGGAGGACGGTAATAGTGACCTAAATTCCCAAGTTGTATAGACAGAGAAAGGATAGTGAAGCAGAAGGCTCATGCCCACCCACCACTCCCTCCAGCATATCAATCCGTATGGATGAAAGTAGTCCCCATCCACAGCCACAGACAAGTCTGGTAAGCCATGTGAGGGGCTAGTGAAGACAAGGGACAGTTTGGTTAAAGGCATGGGAGAGAAGAGGACAAGGACGACACAGACAGGATCCGTGAGCAAACTACTGAGAGCTTGATTTGTTCCAGGACATCGAGGGAGGGGGCTACATGGACTGCTGGCACAGGGGGAAGGTCCTGCAGTTATTCCAAAGAGGAATGCTCTGCAGACCAACTGCTTTATCCTGCTAAAGGCTTTTGCAGCAAGTGGGTCTGATGTCTTGAACTGATGTTTTATAATCGAATATAAGTAATAAGTAGTGGAAATAGGGTTATGGTATTCCTTTATTCCTTCACTCATTAATGTCTTTTTGAGTTAATAAATGATAATCGAGCTTTCCCTGACGAACACTTTAACTCTAAGATTTTTTTGGACGCTTCCTCAGATGTCCATGTATCATCTTCAATACAGTAAACCTCTTAGACCTCTACTGGAGTGAGCTCCATCCTTAACAAAATAGATTGAGTGTTCTTGAATTGTTAGAAGGAATTTAAAACAATACCATGTAAGAGGCTGGTAAAGAAGCTGGATTTTCAGGGCAATTTAAAACAATACCATGTAAGAGGCTGGTAAAGAAGCTGGATTTTCAGGGCAATATAAAGGGAAGACTCCTTCAATGGATAAGAAAATTATCCTACTGGAAGGAATTGGAGGACACCTCAGAGAAGTCTTATTAGAATATGTTTGGGATACCACTGGTGTGCCATATGGCTTTGTCTTGGGATCAGCTCTTTGTCAACTACGTAAATGACTTGCCAGAATGACTGGAGTCATTCCTAATCATATTTACAGCTGAGGTCATAAGGGAATTAGGATTAACTTTCAAAGAGACTTGGATAACTTCAAAGTTGGTCTGATATATGGGTGATGAAATTCATTTTATGTAAATGCAAAATGAGGACAGAACACAGTAAATAAGGTTTTGACATGAATATATCTATCAGAACATAAACTTCAGGAATCTGTGTGTGAGAGAGATTTGAAGTTTGCCACCTGACACCGTACCCAAATTAAATGGCAGGCTTGCCCTCGTTGCATGGGGAATGTCAAATAATCAGGCTGATGGACTGAAGGGGAAAGGCTTATTGACACAAAAGAGGAAATATGTAATGAACTAAATCACAAGAACAAAATCACAAAGTATATTCACACTGAAAGACACATTACCACCAGCACTAAGTAGATGGGATGAGGATGGAAGACTTTGGAAACCACTGAGACTCCTAGACAATGTAAGCTACTGAAGGATGTTTACATATTTTGTTCTGGGAATCAATGAAATATGGATCAGTGCAAAGGGAGTGAAAGACAAAAAATTTCATGCGTATCTTTTTATATATGACTGTAGAAACGCTTTGACCTCCAGGATGGTATCACTGAAAAGCATGGCCTGGTCTGTGAAATACTGGTAAATGTTATCAAACAGTAAATAGACAAATATTATCAGAAAATTTTCTCACCATGGTTTGAGAATACAATTCATTCCAGCACTGAGTTGCCTACATAAAAGGTGTAATCTTAGCTGTTTATATTACAAGAATCATACATGTTTTACTTTTCAAAACATGGAAAACCAGAAAATATTAAACATTAAGATGCTGTTATCTCTGGATGTAGAAATGGATTCATGCATCAACTTCAGTGTAAAATGCTTTAACTTACAAACATTTTTAAAAATCAAAAGTTGACTTCCAGGTGAAAAATCTTTAGAACATCATTCTACATAGTATATAACAAATGCAGCACTAACATTCACTGATAAGCCTTTGTGTCATTTTCTATTTTTATACATTACTTTTCACAAATTTTGTTTCATTCCCAGTGCTATCATATTTGCAAGCATGAAATCCTACAAGTTAATGCAATCATACCTGCTTGTTATCAACAACCCATTATATGAATATATTTGATACTTTTTATCTCCAAATCATACAGTCATAAATCAGGTCCTTATAGAGTTACAAATACCCATACAATATTGAGAATTTTTTTATTGGTGACCAAACAACCAGACTTTGTTTGGTATTCTCACAACACCAACATGTTGTAATATGGAGCAAGAAAACTTACACTGTGTAAAAAAAAAATGTCTGCAGACTGCTGGGAGAAGGTTACATACTTTGGCTTTATCTCTGCTGCCATAATCAAACTACACTACAGATTGAGAACAAGTCACATAAACTGTACACAATCAGATCATGACAATTTTCCAAAAATACTGGATAATTATTTCCTTAAAATAGCAAAATATTACAATATTACCAACCATCATGCTTTAGTGAGAGGTGCCAGCATCATTTTTTTTAAATTCCTTTTTTCTGAAGTAAACTAATTTCATTATATCCATACTGATAACAATTGGTAAACTTACTCATCTTATTTAATTAAAGAATTACTAAAAATCATAGACTGCTACATTTAGGGATGAATCAGTATTCAGTCTCATGAATGTTAACATAAGTCATCTTCTGTACATGTCTAATGAAACTTCAAAGGTTAATAATCTAATGAAAAGGGGGAATAAAAGTACCAGGTACAAATTACTGGTGTACCAAAAGTTTTTAAAAAAGGCAGAAATTTTGTAAAATCTTCACTGATTTGTTTAATCAAAGGTGCAGCAACATCATAACTCCTAGTTGTACAGGGTGTGTGTGTGTGTGTGTGTGTGTGTGTGTGTGTGTGTGTGTGTGTGTTAAGTGAAATGGGGAGTTGAAAACCCATATTGTTTTAACTAATCATTTTAGTTATGTTTAATGTAAAATCCCACACAGGTACAAGAATATCAATAAAATATCTGGTAATTAAACTTCAACATTCACCTTCAGTTACAGCAACTGTTCTAACAACACAACTACACTGTGTTCCTCCATATTCTTATATATCTTTGGTTCACTTTGTATTCATTTTTAGACAACCTTAATATTTTTCTGTTTATAACTACCAGTACCTAAATATAATTCCTTTTTTAAACACATACTTTTCCATCATATCATAATCACTCACTCCACAAAGTTTCCTAATTCATCACCACTAAGAAACTACTTAATCATGGCTTGCACTTTATAAGCTACCTTCAATCCCTATTCAGCAATTTCCTATGTACACAACCACTACCTTCCTTACTTTATCTGCTCATCAGGCTTCCACATTAACTTTCATATAGCTATCATGCAAGCCTGATGAGCAGATATAAGTAATGAAGGTAGTAGTTGTGTACATAAGGAATCTATGAGTAAGAACTGAAGGTAGCTTATAAGGTGAGGCCATGATTAAGTACTTTCTTAGTAGTGATGAATTAGGCAATTTTGTGGAGTTAGGGATTATGATAAGCAAATTCATTTGCATCACACTTTTTTCCTCTTTCTTTTCTGACTTTCTAAGACATATCACCTTCAGTATTCCATCCATAATCACATGATATTTGCTAGCCTCTAGTTACCACAAAGCATATCCTCCATTCTATTCCAGCCTAAATAGTCAATGTAGCTTTATTACTCCAGCACATTTTCTATGCCCTTAAATAAACTGGATCTAAGTATTATATCTAACCAATATAATCTTCTTAAAAACTCTTACATCAGCTGAATGAAAACTCTTATAACCTCTTAAGTACTCCTACTTTTAAAACTGACTTTTACTTGCAATGCCTTAGCAGTCCTCACCATATTCAAAACCTATTACATTTTCCATATAAATCATTCAATATACATATGATTTACATTCTAATGGTATAAATGATTTTCATGTAAACACATGTACCATTTAAATACCTAAATCTTATGGTTCATGGTCTAAAAAAATTTCTCCAGTGTTGCTAATTGATAATCAATGACATGAAACCAATAACATTATTACCATCAGGATAGAACATGAGTCAAAGCACATATCTGTCTATGCTACATTTAACCAATTACTTATTCCTGCATTTAAGACAGTGGTAAAGGCATTCCTTCTAACAGTTCATTTGCTGCATACGTTATCGATATCTTGTTCACCATCCGTCTCATACAATGAGCATCACTGCTATCCTTCAGTAAATATAAGAAAATGCAGGTAGAAAAAGAGACATTTGAAGGATAAGCCACTAATGAATTATGCTGTTGATGTGGCAGATAATTCTCAAATAAGCCACTAATGAATTATGCTGTTGATGTGGCAGATAATTCTCAAATAAGCCACTAATGAATTATGCTGTTGATGTGGCAGATAATTCTCAAATAAGCCACTAATGAATTATGCTGTTGATGTGGCAGATAATTCTCAAATAAGCCACTAATGAATTATGCTGTTGATGTGGCAGATAATTCTCAAATAAGCCACTAATGAATTATGCTGTTGATG
>JAYMFT010218748.1:0-11387 GCA_038088735.1 Panulirus argus | reverse complement strand
CTAAAAGGGGAGGGAGCGGGGGGCTGGAAATCCTCCCCTCCAGTTTCTGCTTTTCCAAAAAAGGAACGGAGAAGGGGATTAATGTAGACTTCAGAAGCTCATTCTCAAGACAAAAGGGACATTTACTATACGGTCAGATGCCAGTATAAGTTACCTAATACGTAACTACTTATAGTAGGCAAAGTTAGGACATTTGGGGTAAAACATAATTATGGATGAAATCCTAACACATATGGTGTGATATGCAATAGGCATTTCTCTGAACTCACTCATTTTTACAGCAGTCAGGAAGACAGCGCTGGAGGGTTTGTTAGTAATTCTGATGGCAATGTTTGCATCTTACCTGCTCATTATCAGCAAAAGTAGCGAATTCCTCGTCGATATCATTAGCCCAACTAGATATGGGCCACAACAGTGTCAAGGTGTCTGTTGATCCCATTTATGGAGTCATATAAATGGGGTTCTTCTTGCATGACATTAAAATGGGATATGGGTTGACTAATCTCCATTTCCGACCGTCTTAAGTCCAATCTCTTCGGGTTTTTCTGGGTGATTGTTTTCACATTAAATGCCCGTAGACCCTTATGATAGTCAGCTCCAACTTGTTGGCATATATGTTAAGTGCTTTATCAGTCCTGTCATATATTCTGTGCCCAGAATGAGGAGCAAAGAGAAGAAATATTATAACTGCGTTATAGATGGATTTTATACCGGAGTCTTGCTTCTGACACGGGCATATTAGTTATGTTAACGATATTGTAATGATGTACTGAAGAGAGAGAATTATTTAAAACCAGACTTATTTTTCTTTGAAATGTTATCAGATGTTAAGGCGCGGAAAGTATAAAACAATTCGGTGTGGGGGAAAGCCGGAGCTCCGTTGTTTAACTCAATTTTCCGTATCTCCATATCCCCCGGCATACGAAGATCTTGTGAGAAAGAATTGTATATGAGCTGAATTCAACGTGATGTCAGTTAGGCTTAAGCCTGTTAATCGATTCGAGGTGATGGAGGGAGGGAAGGTGGGATCATCCTGGGTCCTGGAGTGAGGGGAGATAGTGGGTCTTGCAGCAGGTCGTAGGGGCCACCTTCTAGCTCCTTTACATCCTGTCTCCGGATTTTGTGGAAGAGTGTTTGTGTGTTTGTAATGACCTCATTCTATCGCAGAGGTCGTTTTTCACTCGTGGGGCTCCTGTCTCTTTGAACTTTCTCTATTATCATACAGTCTTTTAAATTTCTTTATGGCGTCTACATCTTTTTTCTTAACCAGGTCTTCATCTATTTTGTTCCATTCATCCACATTTCATATGTTATATAAGTACTTCACATTTTTTTTATTAAGTTTCCCGCTTAGTTTTTGTTCTCTGGTTTTATCCCTACACCTGTCGAAGAACTGTTCACTGTGTATGTCATTAATATTTTTAGAAACAAAAGAGTTATAATCAGGTCACCCCTCACTCTTCTGTCTTCCATGGAAGACAGATTTTAAGGCCTCTGGCTTTTCTCTATAACACAGCTCTCTGAATTCCGGGGCCATCTTTGTCGCTTTCCTTTGGATCTTCTCTCTTAGCCCTTTGTGCTTCTTTAGGTGCGATGACCAAACCTGAGAAGCATATTCTACTTCTAGCCTTACGTACGACGTGAACAGCCTTCTCAGTATTTCATTATCCATGAACTTGAATGCAGTTCTAATATTTGCTAACAGACAGTTGGCCTCCCTAACTGTTCTCCTAAAGTGGGACTGGCTACAAGTAAGAGACGATGTCGACTCCCACATCTCTCTCACGCAGATTTCTATACCTTATATCCTGCTGCATGTCAATCATATCAAGACCTTTCCTTACTGTGACCCATCCTCATTACTTTACATATACTCGAGTTGAACTTCATCGGTGGTATTGATATCAGACCAGCTTTGAAGTGTCAAGTTCCCTTTTGAGTTGATGCTATCCTCTTCGATTTTCCCTACCCTCATAATTTTTCATCATTTGCAAACATATTCAGACTGGAGTCCATATATCCTCTGGCAAGTCATTTGCATATACCAAGAATTGTAGCGGTCCCAGGACAGAACCCTGCAGCACTTCACTGGTGACCACTCATTTCGAGAAGGCTCCACTAACGTGCGTACTCTGTTCTCTTCATGATAGTCTTCTGTCCACTGGAGGAGTCTCCCTCATATTCCTGCCTAGTTATCCAGCTTCTTAATCGACCTTCAGTGCGGTGCAATGGCAGATGCATTCTGACAGTCCAGTTACAAAAAATTCACCCAGCTTTCCCTCTATATAAGAAAGAGTTCACTCAATCGTAGAAATCTAAGAAGTTCGTTACTCATGATCTTTCCCAAAAACCGTATTGTCTCAGCTACTTTCTCCTTAGCTTAAGATTATCATTTTACTTTCTGATTATCTCTACGGAGCCTGACAGACCACACTCGTCTGGGAAACCAGCCTGTTGTTCATTGCCGATCTCCTTTCGTATAGGTAGATATAACCTTTGCCCTTTTCCACTTCTTTGGCACTATGCCTTCTCCAGCGACATCTTGGACAGTATCTGCACACATTCTCAACACATGTGGTGAAATTTTATCAAGACCATGAGCCTTGTTTGGGCCAAGACCATTTGAAGCTCTGTTAATTCTTTTTCTTATCTCATTGCTTTCCAAAAAACCTCCCCATTCCACCTCAGTTTTGGTAGGACTGCTGTGTCTTCCACCGTGAGAGCACTTTAGAACTTGTTCAGATCCTCACATATCCTTATATCTTCCTCTACAGATCTCTCTTCTGAATCCCATAGTTTGATTAGCTGCTCTTTACGTGGCAATTCATTCCTGATTAATTTATGAAAATGGTCTGGATTTTTTCATCTGCCTTGTCAGTACTATTCTTTTGAAAGTTCCTTTGTTCCTCCGTTCTTATCCTGTTATCCTCTGTGTGTGTGACTATCATTTGTGATTACTGTGTGCTGCGGGGAGAGAGAGTTTTACGCTCTCGTCGCCCCTTCTCTAGATTTTGTATTTATGTATTATGTCATTACTCTTATGTGCGTTTGCGCACGTACACACCCCAGCCTAAGCCAGGTACCCATTTATCGACCAACCCCAAGGAGAAGATGTACAGCTGGGATTGGCTGTGGGCCGACTGCCGCGCCTATAATTCAAATCCCATACTGGTCAATGCTGAATCTTGCTCAGTAACGCTAACCGTCACTACAGTATGGAGGCCCATGAGTGTGTGTGACTGATTAGTGGTGAGAATGTGAAGTGTGTGACGGATGCGGTGGCGCTTCACTATTAACGTTATGCCTTCACTAACACAGCCACTTGCCTTCTCCTAATGTTGATTAGTGTGTTGACCCTGCCAGGATATTGTTCACTCAGTCAGTAACTTGTTAACCCTGCCAGTAATTTGCATACTCTACCAGCAACATTGCATTGTCAATAGTTTGCATACTGTACCGGTAACTTTACCTCGCCAGTAACTTGATGTGTCTTCTCTTCCACAGTGGGTCCACTGAGAGTCAATGTGCGCGTCCTCCTGCTGAGTCTTTCCTCTCTTGATGAGTCCAGCTTGGTGAGTCAGGCCTTAAGTGTTCACCTTACCCTAGAGTCCATCTTGGTGAGTCTCACTTTCACTTGAGATTCATGATGAGTAAGCGATTGTCCTCAACTTATCATAAAGCCAAAATAGGTAAGTGACTCGTTGCCTCACCTTATCTTAGTCATGATAGGCTTGTGACTCATGTTTTTAGCTTACCCTTGAGTCACGATAGGCAAGTGACTTGTGTTCTCAGCTTACCTTTGAGTCATTATAGATTAGTGACGTGATCCCAGTTCACCCGAGAATTATGATGGGTAAATGATCCCTGTTGCTAGCTTACCTAAGAGTCATGATAGGTAAGTGACTTTTGTTCCCAGCTTACCTTAGAGACATGATAGGTGACTCGTGTCCTCATTTTACTCTGGAGTCAGGATAGGTCATTAAATCGTATTTGCATCTTACCTTAGAGTCTTGATAGGTCAGTGACTCATGTTTCAGCTTACCCTAGAGTCATGACAGGTAAATGACTCGTTTTCAGCTTACTCAAGAGTCACGACAGATAGATGACTCATGTTTTCCATATACTCAAGGGTCACGAGAGGTCAAATGACTCGTGTTTTCTAAAGTCAAGACAGGCATATGACTCATGCTTTCAGCTTACTCTAGAGTCACGACAGATGTATGACTCATGTTCTCAGCTTACCCTAGGGTCAATCGTAATGATGGACTTTGTTATCAGTTTACCGTTTCCAGCCCGCTGAATCCGTCCCGTTTTCGCTGCTCTTCAGAGTAGGTTTAGGGTCTGTAGATTAAGCCTCACAAGCAAAGGTAGATAAGTGGAAGAGCAACGTTTTCCAAATCGGATTAACTAGCAAATTTGTGCGCTCTAGGCCCTCGTCTGCTTATTCTTACGGGTGGTATAACCATTTTTAACCTACCATTTTTCCTCTGAATACACTCAATGTTGCTCGCACAACTTTGCCGCTCGTCAAGAACATATTTTCCTGAAATTGTAAAGCCTTAGCAAATGGATGAATTATAAGCCGCTATGAATGCTTTGATCGGTATATGCAGTATGTAATATGATATAATATTTCCTGCAAATATATCACCCCAGATTCTCTCCTGCCAGGGAAATAATGAATTAACGGCAAATTCCTGCTTTTTGTAGTACATATTTTATCTAATATATAAAATTTTCCCGCAAATGTATCATCCTAGCTACCATCATTTTCTAGCTTGCGAAGGGAGTGGATGAATTACTGGCAGATGCATTTGGAAGTTTTTCGTCGTGCGTCTGGCAACTGCCTCAGCATGTCTACGGACAGGGGGAAACAAAACCGCTTTTTATGTAATATCCATATTGGTCATTTGTTTTTTAAGTAACTTCTGTCAAATGTAAGTTTCCACGTATCACTCATTGAAATATATTGAGCCATTTACTGGCTAATAATTGACTAATATAGAACCTTTAATAATTTCCTATTATTTTAATCTTTGAACTCTTAATAATGTGTTAATTTAGTAAATGAGTATTCTAGTCTTGCTCAAGGCTTTAATGTTCTGGACTTGCTGGAGCCATCAGTGTTCTAGACTTGATGGAGCATTTTTTTTTCTAATTTTGCTAGAGCCATTAGTGTTCTAGTCATGCTGGAGCTGTAAGTGTTCTAGTCTATGTTGGAGCCATAAGTGTTCTAGTCTTGCTTGAGCAAGGAAATGATCAGAAAAGATATCCAGAAGTACTTCTACGACACGAGAGCGACGTACACGTGCCATATGGAGCCATAAGTTTTATAGTTTTGTTGGAGCTGTAAGTATTCCAGTCTTGTTGGAGCTGTAAGTGTTCTAGTCTTGCTGGAGCTGTAAGTGTTCTAGTCTTGTTGGAGTTGTAAGTGTTCTAGTCTTGTTTGAGCTGTAAGTGTTCTAGTCTTGCTTGAGCCATAAGTGTTCTAGTCTTGCTTGAGCTGTAAGTGTTCTAGTCTTGCTGGAACTGTAAATGTTCTAGTCTTGTTGGAGCCATAAGTGTTCTAGTCTTACTTGAACCATAAGTGTTCAAGTCTTGCTTTTGCTGTAAGTGTTCTAGTCTTGTTGGAGCTGTAAGTGTTCTAGTCTTGCTTGAGCTGTAAGTGTTCTAGTCTTGCTGGAACTGTAGATGTTCCAGTCTTGTTGGAGCCATACGTGTTCTAGCCTTACTTGAACCATAAGTGTTCTAGTCTTGCTTGAGCTGTAAGTGTTCTAGTCTTGCTTGAGCCATAAGTGCTCTAGTCTTGCTGGAGCTGTAAGTGTTCTAGTCTTGCTGGAGCAGTAAGTGTTCTAGTCTTGCTGGAGCCATAAGTTTTCTAGTCTTGTTAGAGCTGTAAGTGTTCTAGTCTTGTTGGAGATGTAAGTGTTCTAGTCTTCTTGGAGCTGTAACTGTTCTAGTCTTGCTTGAGCTGTAAGTGTTCTAGTCGTGCTGGTGTTGTAAGTGTTCTAGTCTTGCTGGAGCTGTAAGTGCTTTAGTCTTGCTGGAGTTGTAACTGTTCTAGTCTTGTTGGAGCTGTAACTGTTCTAGTCTTGCTTGAGCTGTAAGTGTTCTAGTCTTGCTAGAGCCATAAGTGCTCTAGTCTTGCTGGAGCCATAAGTGTTATAGTCTTGTTGGAGCTGTAAGTATTCTAGTCTTGTTAGAGCTGTAAGTGTTCTAGTCTTGTTGGAGGTGAAAGTGTTCTAGTCTTGTTCGAGGTGTAAGTGTTCTAGTCTTGTTGGAGCTGTAAGTGTTCTAGTCTTGCTGGAGCTGTAAGTGTTCCAGTCTTTTTGGAGCTGCAAGTGTTCTAGTCTTGCTGGAGCCATAAGTGTTCTGGTCTTGTTGGATCCTTAAGTGTTCTGGTCTAGCTAGAGCCATTAGTTTTCTGTTCTTAACGTTTTGGAATGAATATCATCTTTGGAATTATAACTAATTCATTACTATTCTCATGTATTGTCAATATTGTTTTCATTGTATGTGCTTGGTGTTAGTAACCTTTGTGGCATTTTGACGTTTGCGTGATGGACAGGAGAGATTGCTCCCATAACTTGAGGGAAAGTGTGCCTTTGTCGTGTGGCAACTGGCGGCCCTGGAAATGAGCATATAAGATGATTAGCATTTACCTTGTGGGGAGCGAGGCAGTGCCTGTTCATACCACTTCATCTTGCTGGGTACCACTGACAGTCGCTCTGACGTGTGGTGTTAATACTGCCTCCGACTCCATAGTTAAGCCAGAAGATACTCAGCCTGCATAAGTCCGAGATGTCAGAGAGGCTCTAGTAAGATGGTCTCGTCATAAAGCAGACGACCACTGGCTAAAGAGACGTAGGTGGACCAGCCAGCCAGTCTCTCCTTCATGTTGTGCGCCATCTGCCAGAGGCCCTAGATATAGCCGCGGGAAAGCAGCGGTTGCCTTGTTGATGTTCATGTTGAAGACACACCAGATGTCGCTGTCTTGCAGTCCGTTTGCGGGTTTTTGTAATTACCAAATTTTACTGCACTGGGAAGGAGTTTTGCACTCGTTAGGCCACACCTCAAGTTTTCTGTACTATCACGCATTCACGATTTCCATACTCAGTTTATCCCATTCATCCGTCACTCTTATGATAAATAGCACTTTTTCACATATTTTTCAATCAATTTTCCTGTGCAATTTCATGGGATGACCTTTGATTGTTCTGTTACTGCATCTCTTGAAGATCGGTTCATCGTTGACGTCATATAACTGGTTTAAAAACTTAAAGGTTGTGACCAAGTCACCCCTACTCTTCTTTCTTCCATGGGGGAAAAATTTATGACCTCTAACTTCTTGCTTTATGCCTGCTTTCTTAATGCTATTACCATCTTTGGTGTTCACCTTTGGGCCTTCTCTATTAGTTGTTTGTGCTTCTTTCAGTGCAGTTTCCAGACGTTTGAAACAAATATAATTTTGGCATAGTAAAATAGTACTAAGTTTACTAAAATTTTGTTTATTTTCTTCACTGTGACTGTACTGTTTGCCAGCAGACATTGTCTCCTTACAGTCCTCCAAAGGCAAGGCTCTGGTCACAGGTTGGGTAAAGTGTCGACTCGCAAGTAGCTCTCACACTTTTACTCCTACAGCATATTTCTTGCCATATGATGTGCTTATCAAAACCTTCGTTGTCTTTGTTCCATCCTCATTTCGTTGCATCAGACAGACTTTTGAGTTTGTCAAATTCCCCTTGTAAATTAATTCACTTCTACAAACTCGTTATTTTCCTCACGACCTTGGCTTAATCCTCAAACATTTCCAGGTTTTTGCTGATAATCACGAGGAAAATGAAACACGTTATGTTCCCAAGTGCACTTTCGTGTAATGGTCGCATCGTCAGGGGAAATGTAATCATTACACGAAAGTGCACTTGGGAACTTATCTTGTTTCATTTTCCTCGTGGTTATCAGTAACTACTAGATCACGTGCACCACTGTGACCTACTGCAGTATTCAGGTATGAGTCCAGTAAGTTGTGGTTATCAGCAGATATTAGATCACACGCTCCAGTCTAACCTCAATGCATTCATAGATGAAGTAGAGCAGTGCTCCAGGAACTAAGCCTTGCGGCTTAAAGAAGTTTCTTGACATGAATCCTTGGTTCCCCTCCACTAAGGTAATTCTCTCTCCTTAAAGGAGTCTCCTCCTTATTCCTGCCTAAACATTCAGCTTCTTTACCAACCTCTTGTATGGTACATTGACAAAAACTTTATGGCATTCCTGATACACACAAGCCAAGAAACCTTTTCGGTTGTCTAAAATGAAGCTCACCCTCACACTGAAGTCAAAGAGGTTTGCTGCGCATGGCCTCCTTTCCCTTATTCTTGAAATTTGGTCTGGAGGAATAGATAAATCTCATTCCAGATTTTTTTTTAGCATTGCACCTATTTGTAGGGCTGTTGCACCACCCGAAGAGGATTGGATCAGTTTTTAATGAAGAAAGAATCAGTGGGGGTTGCCTGAGGATCCAGGAGTGGCGACCAGATGTTTTCAACTCCAGGCGCTCTCTCCTGTTGGCCCATGACTACAATCATCTGAAAGACTAATGCATTTTTTAATGCTCTTGGTCTAAACAGGCGGTTTTACTAAGCCTTGCTCTGTTGATATGGAAAGTCATTCTTACTGGTCATGTTGTTGGAAATGATGGGATGACCTGAAGGACTTGCAATACCTTTCTGTTTCTGAAGGATTTATTATAATCAGACCTTGGTTGGAAGGGAGCCCTATATAGCCTCGCCTGGGAAAGATGCTTAAGTTAAACCTGACGACCTTGGCAGTGTAACTCCTATGGACTCCAATTCAGGAAATGAAAATGGGGAAGGAGAGCTTTACTGTGTATTTCAGCAATTTTAAGAGAAATGTCGCAATTGTGTAGATAATAAGTTCATGAGAAAAGGTAACTCGTTCTAAAATTATTGATAACTTAAACTATGGCTATATTACATTTTGTGGTAAATCATTAGCAGTGGAATGGGCCAAGAAATTTGATGAAAAAAATAAATGGTAAATAAATACGTAAGACTTGTTAGAAAAATACTGAGGAACTGAAAGAAAAAGTGAAAGAGTTCCGGAGTGTAATGTGCCTCAATGTATTACGTTCAGAATGGTTCCAGGATATCGAGTAAGTAAACTTATGAAAAGCATTGAGGAGAAATGTGGGGAAATTGAACAGTATAATGTGAAAAAATTAATTAGGAAGACTGTTATGATCAACTGTTCAGATCAAAACAAAATCCATCAAACAAACAAAAGAATTACTCTCGTGTGACACTTGTCAAGATGACCTGTCAAAGGTATCATCATCATCATATTCCCTGCCAGATACTGCAGTCAGTTAGAGGGAATTGTTTCCCATTGGCTGCTGCAATAGGAAGACGAGGAAAGCTTCCAAAATCTTAATGGAAAAGTGATTGAATACAAACACCACGATTACAGTAGAATATTCGATTGCCCATAAATCCCACACAAGATATATATTGACTGGAGAGACCCTGATGTCAAACTATACATCCCATTCCCGATTAATTTTCATGAAAGTCAACCATATGCCCATGCAAACGACAGATGCAAGTGTCATTAAGTAAATTACGGTTTATGGGGAAAACTGTGAGTTATTCCATATAATTACAGAAGTAATTGATTGTCGTAATTGTGGAGATAAACACAAATTCTGTGACAATAAGTATATTGAATGTAACAGTGCAAGCAAATTTTGATCTCTTTGTATCCCCCCAAAAAAAACATGATATGCAAAAGCAAGAAGGGGTGTAAATAGAACCTTCCGAAAGTGATCTTTTGCCTATGCAGTAGAGAGCTTTGGTTCTGATGGATGATTACCGGCTCAGCAAACACAAGTTATTCCCTCAAGTTCGGGAAAGAGACAGAAATCCTTCTCCCACTGACACACCCCAACCACCTCGCCCTCATGATGTTGGCGGATCACGTATACCCCTGATTCCCTGGGGAGGGGCCCGCAATCGGGTACTTCGCCTCGGAGGAAGCATCACCCAGGGGGCGTCCTCCGGCTTCTCCTACCCACGAGCCTTGAGAGAATTCCTTGGCAGCAAGCCAGAGAGAACGCCAGTAACAAACCTCTGAGCCAAAATTCGAGGAAGCATGAAGACTGTAACTCAGAAGCAGCTGGATTTGAGTTATGTTGTTAGATTGAGTCCTTAGATCAGGACACGGGAGATCCATCGCAGTCGGCTGTTCTGTTGCCTAGGCAATAAGCCCAAATCAGTAAAATAAGTCGCAGGTAAACCCAAAAGCTCGAGTAACTCCTTGCAATAAGTTATTTATTTCTTTAGATATTGATTTTTGGAACTTGTAGGCATGCGATCCCATTTAGTATATAAAGTTTTATTAAATTAAACCTTCCCTAAAATCGTTTGACTGGAAGAAACCATCTTAGGAAATGGGAGCTTATCCCTTGGATGTGGCTATAGATTTTATAATCTTGATCCCTTAAGGAGGACTGATTCACCGGATTGCGAAACTTGAAATCAGTCATAGTGTAGTTCCTGTAAGGACTACGTCACAGGCAACGGCATTAAAAGAAAGTCTAAAATCAGAGATTATTGTCTGCACCATATACCACCGTGCAGAAGAATCTGTGGAGACTGATCTTTAGACTTGATAAATGAACTCCCAAGCACTTTTATCCTGCTTGGGAGATTTCAGGGCGAACAGCCGTTTATTAAGCAGAGAATGTTATTACCGAGATGCAAGGGGGAAATTGATTGGAGATTTATCAAAATTTGGCGTAAGTATTATACGTTGTGGTAACCCTTGCTTGCTATAGTGTACACTCTGGAATACTTTGTGTTACTGATCTTCCAGTTTGTTCCAGTAATAGTTTTCTGGTGGCCGCTTTTCATTTCTTCAGAAGAATATAGAAGGAAATTCTAGATTAAGACATGAGGTGGCTGATTGGGATGAATATAAACCAGAGCTAGAATTAAAACACTCGAATGCTGTGACTGTCAACTGTCTGCTCCCTCGATCTCCAATTCTCACAGATCTGTTGCTTTACTGTCTTCTTTTCACACCCGCCTCCAGCCTTGCTCCCTCACCCCTGACCTGTCTTTCTCTCCCCATACTCCTTGACCTGTGCTGTTGACCTGAACCCCAGTCCTGGTATATAGCACCAGAACCCCAGGCCCGAAAACAACCGGAATAGTCTTTTATGATTTGTCCGTCCCAACCTGAACCTTTTCACTCGTCGTTAGGTTGAACCTTCCGCCATGTGGCTCACCTGAACCTTCCACTTGTGTTCACCACATGAACCTCTTGATTTTGTCACCATTTGACAGCCCCACGAGAGCCCTTCACCTTGT
>JAYMFT010218737.1:0-11387 GCA_038088735.1 Panulirus argus | reverse complement strand
AGTCACCCCCTTTCTTAATAAATTCAACTGCAATACCATCCAATCCTGCCGCCTTGCCGCACTTCATCTTCCGCAAGACTTTCACCACTTCCTCTCTCTCCACCATGCCACTCTCCCTGACTCTCAAACTCTGCACCCCACCCCGACCAATACATATTATAAATTTTTATCTGTAATATTTAATGTTGCTTAGATACAGTTTTACTTATTAAAAAATATTGTGAGAGAAACTTCAAGCTGTCTTGAAGACTGAATGGATTATAGTGTTTTACAGTGGCTAATTATTTTCTTGAAAGCAAATTCCAGAATACAGACAGTAGCTATTACTTGAGGTTCATATTAAACTGTATGCAGAACAGTTTCTATTAGCACCAAAGTTTGCCAGCTTTGGTGAAAATAGAAAATATTCCTGCTCAACATTTGTCCTTAATATACTGTACGCATAGGCGAGAGCTTTTTATCCTATGTCTATATTACTATTGTATTCAAACAGAAGATCTCAGTAATGAAATAGATATCTCCTTACAGATTTTGATATTGGGGAAAATCAGGCTGCAATTGTTCTTGCACAGCAGGAGATGAAACCTCATGCAGTTCAAGGAATGGAAGTAAAGTGGGATGATACTCCTGTCAGAAAGCCAGTACGTTGAATTTTTTTACCTTCAAGAAAGTTCATGATATAATGATAACCATAAATGATATTGTTTGATGTATATCCATCTGTCTATCTATTTTTGTATCTATCTATTTGTATATCTATCTATCTTTGTGTATGTATATCTGTCACTTTATCTATCTGTATATTTATATTTATCTAGCTGTCTTTAAAGAAAATTTTGAGGAAGTGGGATGTTTTAGATACCTGGGAGTGGACATGTCAGTGAATTGATCCATGGAAGTGGATGTGAATCATCGGATAGGTGAGGGGGGCTTTGAGGAAAGTGTGGAAAGAGAGGTCACTATCTGGGAGGGTGAAAATGGGCATGTTTGAGGGTATAGTAGTCCCACCAACGTTGTATGGAAGTGAGGCTTGGGCTACAGATGAGAATGTACAGAAGAGGGTGAATGTGTTTGAACTGAAATATTTGAGAACAATATGTAGTGTAAGGAGTGTTGATTGAGTAAGTAATGATAAGGTAAGAGCAAAGTGTAGTAATACGAAGAGTTTGATTAAAAGAGCTGTAGAGGGTGTGCTGAAATTGTTTGGATATAGGAGAGTATGAGTGAGGAGAGGTTGATGAAAAAGCAGTATGTGTCAGAAATGGAGGGAACAAAAAGGTGGACACCAAATTGGAGATGGAAGGATGGAATGAAAAAAAAGATTTTGAGTGTTCTGGGCTTGGACATACAGGAGGGTGAAAGGTGTTCACTGGATAAAGTGAATTGGAGCATTTTGTTATGCAGGGGGCAACATGTTAATGGACTTAACTAGGGCATGTGAAGCAGCTAGGGGAAACCATGGAAAGGTCAGTGGTTCTGGTGCTTTTCATGTGACATCATGAAAATGGATATGAGTGAATGAGGCCTTTTTTTCATCTGTTTGTAGAACTACCTCATTAATGCAGGAAATAGAGGTAGTCAGTAGGAACATAAGGCAGGAGCCTCTGCAAACACTGTGCTAGAGTTGCCCTCTGCCAGTGGTCTGTTAAGGGTGGGGCACAAAAGACCAAGAAATGGCATTGGAGTTCGTTAGTTATGGAGTCTTTATTGCCACGGCCACCCCCTTGAGGGAGTTCCAGAAGGAAATGGACGTCAGAGATAATGAAGTAGAAGAATAGTAAACAAACGTGAAAAGATCTATCATGCCAATTATAGTGAAAATTGGTAAATT
This sequence comes from Panulirus argus, assembly GCA_038088735.1. Lineage (NCBI taxonomy): Eukaryota > Metazoa > Arthropoda > Malacostraca > Decapoda > Palinuridae > Panulirus > Panulirus argus. The sequence goes on along the minus strand of JAYMFT010218737.1, from coordinate 9,556 downwards.
CAAGTAAAATCTTACCTCTTTTGATTTTGGATTTGAATTATCTCTACATTTGTGTATGCACTTAGTACTTATGCTTCCATGCTCCCATTTCTCATTTCTTATTTCCTAATTATCTATTATATTATATATGTGATGCCCGTTCCCCTTGGGAACTCCCTCAAGGGGGTGGCTGCAGCAAAACAGTCTCCATAACTGGTGAATGCCAGTGCTGCTTCTTAGTCCTTTGTGCCTAACCCTTAAGAGGCCACTGGCAGAGGGCAACTGTAATGCAGTATTTTCAGAGGCTCATACTCAGTGTTCTTAATGACTGTTTCTACTTAATGTATAAACCTAATGTTCGTGCATAATGCTCCCAAGTAATATTTGTATATGATGCTCCTGCCTAATGTTCTTATTTCCTCTCAGAATTAAACCATTTCTTTTTCACATGTTGAGCCCAGTTTGATTATACTAAGGTTATGTTTTTTGTTTATATTTTTCATGCTGCTCTTATAAATCTTTCTGAGGTAGAGGTGTTAGTTAATTTGAGTAAAATCTTCTCCCAAATTATACCAGAACGCTGTACCAGTTTTGCACATAGCTTCACATTAGTGTAATGTGCTCATACTCCCGTTTTCATTTCTTACTACAGTTTCGGTCTTAAATCTTATCCGTTTTATTTTTCACATGCTGACCCCAGCTTAACTTTTTTCAGATTTTATGATTTTTTTTTTTTTTTTTTTGTATTTAACAGGCTGCTGTTATAAATTTTCCTGTGGTGGAGGTGTGGAGCAAAGCTGCGGTTGGTACGTATCTCTGGCAGCACATTTTGGAAGGTTTAGAGAGCCTAGATGAGACAATTCCTGGAGCCACTATTGGAGAATTGCGTATGCCAGCATTTATACTCAGGTATAGATCAGGTAATGTAACTTCACAAATGATGTGTAGATATAATCAGGTTGATTGTTAAGAGTTTGTTTTTGCGATCTTTCATCAGTGTGTAAGGCTGATTATGTAAAAAAATATTTTTTCTGTATTTCTCTGCATTGCTAGAAATGCTCCACCTCAAGATCCCTTCAGTACAATATTCCTTCCACGTGATCTCCTTACTCTAAACTTGCATCTATCTTGGAACATTGCTGCCATTATCAAATAACATCTTGATTCCATTCCCTATATTGACATAGTGAGATATGCATAGATTTATTTTTCTTACTTGTTTGTCATTTCCATGCACCAGGAACAGATAAAGATAAGGCCTCATTTGCCTGTATCAATTCTCTTTCTGTCATATGTAATGCGCTGAAACCATAACCTCCTATCCACAAACAGGCACTGAAACCATAACCTCCTATCCACAAACAGGTCCCATACACCTTTCTGTTGTTTCCCTGGCTACATCATATACCCTGGTTCAGTCCATTGACAGCATGTCACACCCTTTATACCACATCACTCCAATTCACTCTATCCCTTGCATGGCTTTCACCCATGTGCATGTTTAGTCCTTGAGCACTCAAAATCTTTTTCACTCCATCCTTCCATCTCCATTTTCGTCTCCCCCTTCTCCTTTTCCTTTCACTTCTGACACATATCCTCTTTGCCAATCTCTCTTCACTCATTCTCTTCATATATCCAAACCATTTCAGGACATCTTTTTCAACTCCCAGCCATTCTCTTCTCATTACAACACCTCTTTCTTACCCTTTTATCACTTACCACCTTGTCCGTAAACATTTAATTTCAAACACATCCACCATTTTCTGCACATTCTCGTGTATAGCCTATGCCTTTTATCCATGTAACAACACTGGGCTACTCTATCTTTAAACATACCCATTTTCATCCTCCCAGATAACAACCTCTCTTTCCATGCATTCCTTAATGCTCCCAGACCTTCACTCCCCCCACCCCCTTATGACTCTCTTCTGCTTTCATGGTTTGTTCACTGCCATATCCACTCTCAGGTATTTAAAATACTTCAATTCCTCCAAAATTTATTCATTCAAACTCATACCCCAACTAACCTATCCCTCTGCCCTGCTAAACCAAAACCCTTGTTCTCATTAACATTTACTTGCAACTTCCTCCTTTCACACCCTCTCAAACTTGGACATCAACTTATGCATCTTCTCACTCAGATCTGCCACCAGTGCTGTGTTATCAGCAAACAAAAACAAGACTCTTACATTTACTTGCCTCACTACCTCATCCATAAACAAACTTTGTCTTATGTCAGCTCTATCATACACTTTCTCCAGATCCAAAATGGCCACATACAAATCCTGTTTTTAAAGACAAAATTTGGATTTGTAAAATTTTTTAATATTCTTTCTGTTTGTAATATGCATTCTGTATTCTTTGTGAAATGCTTGAATAATCTGTCTGTTTGTGATATACATTCTTTATTTTATTATACTGCATGTTTTGCTGTGGATATTGTATTTTGTATACAGAAACACTTATATGTATTAACATCAAGGCCAAGCTTTGAATGAAAAATGGGGCTAAAGAAAGATAAGGAAAACTGATAGTCAAAGAGCTTTTAGATTGAATTAAAGTGAGAAGTATTGACCCATGAGGTAAAGAAAAGATTTTTACAGTATATGCTTTGAAAATATATTAAGTTTAGCTTTGTATCGTTATTTAGATGGAAATGGATGATTATAATTTTCAGTCTTAGTGCTTTTTCTTTCCACCATAGTCCTCTTCTGACTTCATTTCCATTGTTTGGATCATACACAATTCACTGAATTGTTCATCTGTCTTCAGCTTTTTTTTGTGACTTGTATTAGGTCATACGCTTTTGATGGTGTCAACTAGGCAGAGAAGTCTTGATAAATCAATCTAAGGTTGCTCAAAATTTTGCCTGTTTCAAATAAATCAGTTATTACCAACTACAGAATACAAAATCCATTGAAAGTGCCCATTATAAGTCAATATTATGGATGACTGGTCCTGCTGAGTTGGACTTTTGTTTGGCATCTACAAGAAAAGTACTTATGAAACACATCATAAAAGATGTGAAACCCATCTTTGTTGCTGGAAATGTAGGATCATGCCAAAAATTCTTTGTGAGGCCACTAGACTATTTGCCTACTTGTCAGATTTCCTTAATGTGTCCATGCTTGCATTTCACAAGGAAACCAGCTTGCTCTTGTCCTCTGTTGAGAGTCATGTGATTAAGTCAACCATTCTGATCGGAGTGGTTAGACAAAATCCACATGTGCCCAGTTTTAAGGTGCAGGGCAAACCATCGCTTCACATTAAGATTTCTCTGTAATATTTGTGTGAACCATGTAAGGATTTTGCAGGTTTGTCCTGTCCAGACAAGTCATTTCAAGCCTGACAACAGTTGATCTCTAGAAAGATTTTTTATTCAGTATTAGAATCTGACATGGAAAATGAAATAAAAGTTTAGATAATTTACAAGATTTGCATAACAAATATTATCCAAAAGACATTTTAGTACATATCACAACAAGTATACAATATATAGTATTTCAAGTAGACTTCATATGTAGGCATATCATATTACATGGGGATGTACTCCTTTGGTAAGCAGGGGGAGGCTCTGTTTAACTTGAATTTCAAAGCAGTTTGGAATTTGACTTTTCAGGATTGTGCTATAGTTTCAGAACCAAAGGGTATCATTTGGGAAGGACAGACTAAATGGAGGAGATTTTTTCAGAATGAGATTGGATTATTGTATTTTTGAAATTCCATCTTACCTCACTTTGATATGACCGTAGCTTCCAATTCTGCCTTTTTAGGTCCAGGGGTGGTACCTGAGATTGTGCCACATGATGTGAAATATCTGGTCTTAGTTGTGAATGGTCGCACTGAAGAGAAAGTGAAAGATGCAAAGCTTTGGCTTGACTATTTACAGACCTGGGAATCACCTCCTGTGACAATATTGCTTATGCTGGGGAATGAGGTAAGTTGGATTACTTGGGAAAGGATATAAGTCTTACTTGTTAGTTGCAGAGATAAGGGATACTTAGAGTTAAAAATAGTTTTCAATCACATAGCATTCTACTTATGTATTATGATTGTGTGATTCAAAGATTTTAGCATATGAATAAAGAAATATTTGAATACAGAATGGAAAAGGTATTTCTCTCCAGGGTCAATCTATGTTGCGAGCTGAAAGATCTCTTTATTCCCAATAGCCAAAATCCTGTAACCCCCAGCCTTCTGGTTAGGTTAAGAGCCCCTCACTTATCGTTAACCATCCATTCAGCGGTAGCAGCTTAGCTTGGTGGGTGTATGCTTTCTATCATTCAGTAACCTCCACGTGATATGTTCCTAATTTACCTTCTTTGCTTTTGTTTGGCTGTTCCACACCTCTTAGATACTTAAGTAGTTTTTCATAATACTTAACGAGTGGTTTATGTGTAATATATTCCTAGTGTATATTTGTGTGTATCAGTGCACATGTATCTTATTGTGTCTCCTTTGTCACCTTTGACAATATTGTTGATGCTAAGGAATTAAGGAAGACAGATTATTATAAGAGACACATTGAATTAGCAGTCATACTCTGTTATACATGTCCTATTGAAATAACACTTTTTAAGTTTTGGATATATGATTGATGTATTACAGAAAGTGTATGATTAACCATAAAAAATGTATGGGAAGGTAATTTTTGAAAAAAAAAGTTGTTCAGGTTTATGGGACATTTAAACAGTTTTGATTAAGGTTTTAGCTTAAGATAGGAACTTCGAACCTGACAAGAGAGCATGCTGAAATAAGGTGTCAAAGAAATGTACAGATTATTTGTCGCTATGTGAGAGGTGGTTATTTCCAGAGACAAGATTGTCACATCCTTCATGTTAAAGGAGTTGTGGTAAAAATAACACCAAATGGTCCCGGTAATACATTTCAGGGGAAGCTTATCCAAAGTCAGCTGCTGGTTATGCTGTAGATGAATAAACTAAAAGTGAAAGGTAATGAAAAGAGTGAGTTTAGCAGTAGTTTTATTTTATCTTTATTGATGGTTCTTGCATAGAACATTAAGGACCCAAAGTGAATCTTGTATGGTGCTTTTAAGTGCACCTCTCTCTTTGATATTTTGTAATTTTACCAAACTTATTTGTTTCCTGTCATTCACTTCTTTTTTGCTGCTCTTAGATATTTATCAGGAATGATAAACTGGGGGTGATATGGGAGGGTATTGTACTGTCACTGGGCCGAATCAGGGTATATGAAGCAGTCAAGGCAAACCATTGAAGATTTTGTATGGCATGGCTGTGAATGGTGGGCTTTAGTTTCAGTACATTATGCAAGACATTTAGAGGGTTGATGTGTGAAAATGTGCCCATCGTTTGTTTGTTGCTGATAGTACCTCATTAACAAGGGAGAAGTGGTTGTGTATAAAAAGCAATGGTACCTCATTAACATGGGAGAAGTGGTTGTGTATAAAAAACCTCTAGAATCAAAGTTCAGAATTGCTGATATTTCCCTCTCTCTCTTCAGAAGTGTGAAAATAGATGGGTGGATAGTTACCTGATACCAAAAGGTCCTGTTAAGGCTGTTCTTTTAACCTATGATGATCCTCGAGTAGATCAAATGGTCTTTCACCAGTGGCCTCTTGGTGTTGCTACGTAAGTCTTCAGATGTTTTCTGTATTGTTCGAAGGTTTAGGAAGTGAACTATTATAGGGCCTAGATTATCTCGTAACTACTTTGTATATTACATGAAGATATCTGTCATATAGTTTCATTTTTAAATTCTTTGTCTTTATATATGTCCTCCAATCTTTCTTTGTAAACTAATTACAGTAATGTTTTTCTCTGAAAAATTTCAGAGCTTTGCTCACGTTTCCTTCTTTTCTTCTATCTCATTTTCATATTTAACTAATTTGGAATTTTTAATGGCCATGATTTGGTGAAGGCACACCTCAGGTTTTCTGTAATTTTACCCATTATTTCTTGCCTCCAAAATAAGGAAGCCATTTTACTATGTGAAATAAGAAATGCCTGAGAGATGTGATACTGGTGAGAAACTTGTGGCTATGACAAGGTCCATGGGTCTCACTCATTCAGCTGCGACCATCATTAGAAAAATAAAGACAAAATGAGACCTAAATCCTTGACACTCGATCAGCCGCCAAGCTAGTGTATAGCAGGAGCAATGAGATGGAAGAGATGGAAATCCTACTAAGACTCTGGGTAGAAGACCAGAATCAGAGGAACATGCTGATAATAACTACAGTTGTCTGGGAGAAAGCTAAATCTTAGAGTGGAAGAGCACTGGAGGGAGAGAAATGGGGGAAGAATACGTGGAATGGTGTATGCGAGGGAGGCATGTAAGGACAGGGATAAGTGAAGACTTCAGCCTTGGCTACCTACCCCCTTGATGGGAATTCCAGGAGGGAACAGGCATCAGAGATATAGATAGATAGATAGATTGATGGCCAAGTCCTTATATAATGATTTGAAGAATGAACTAGGCAAGGCAACTTTAGAGGAGACTTTTGTTGTGAATAAGGGGAGATTTGAGATGTTTAAAAGGCATCTCAGTTTGCATAACTTCCACATGTCTTGGGAAGCTGCCAGTGCTCATACAGAGGCAGCAAAAGAGTAGTACCCTGAGCATTTGAAGAGAATTGAAAAGAAAAGTGTTTAATGTGGATGAAACTGACTTACTGGAAGAGAATTCCAATCATGATTTTTATTAACAATGAAGACAAGACTGCTCCAGGGTTCAAAGCAGCCAAAGATCATTTGATGCTTTTACTGGGAGGGACAGCTGAGGAAGATTTTAAGCTAAAGTTTAAAGATTTAGAAAATCTCAGTATTATGTACAGTTTGCATTACATGAGATTTGACATTCTAACTAAAAGGGTTGAATTACCCAAAGTGTTTTTCATGAGTGGTTTATTGGATCTTTTTCACAAGCTGTAGAGCACTACTATGCCAGGAGAATTTTTGTCATTAAAGCATTGCTTATATTATCTTGACAGTGCACCAATTCATTATGAATACTTGACTGAGATGAATCCAAATGTTGACATGGAGTTCATACCTAGAAACACCACTTCTGTGTTTCAGACCTTGGATCCAGGTTTCATTTGCCACTATAAAGACACAGTTGGGAGGGATATTTGCCATCTCCTCAGTAGTGCTAATGGGAAGGATAAGCCTTTGATAAGGGAATGATGGAAGAATTATATCATCATTGAATGCTCTGGACATCATCCAAATGTTATGGGAGGAAGGTAAACCCATAAAAGTGATTGGTGTTTGGAATAATGAATAACCTGAATGTGTACATGGTTTCCCAGGTTTTTGGCTGGCAGAAACAATTCATCACATCAAACGAACAGTGACTGTTGCCAACAGTTTTGACTCTGAAGTTGAAGAACAAGTTGTGGCTGAGTTGTATAGTTGCATTCTTAAGTAGCTGGCAAAGTTGGAGACAGAAAATCTTGAAGGAAAGTGTAAAAGCATCCTCTTCCATATGCTGCTTTACAACCAAGGGGTTAATAGAAGTGTTTAACCTCTTAGGTAAGGCAATTGGCCTCATTGATATGTATCCTAGCTTTGAACTGCCCTTGTGCTCTTTAGAGGGCTTACAGATCTTTTATGTAGCTATTGGGAGCTTTATAGAGAGAAGGAGACATGCCACAGCAAAGATTGGATAGCTTTCCCTAAAAGCCAAGAACTAATCTTCTATTTCAATTTGCAACAGTTACTGACTCATATTGAGGGAGTAACATAGACAATCCTAAAGCCCTTTTGCTCCTTCCCAGTAACACTTACTTCACTCCACCACCACCTGAAGCACTCATCAGAATATTTTCTGTTAATTTTTCATTGAATATTGTCCAGATTGATGGATAGAGTTCTGTGGTAAGTAGTTCATAGGCAAGGTTGCTTAATTTCACTTTTCACCCCATTCTCTCTTCTCTCTCTCTCTCTCTCATCATAGTTCTGAAAAAGTCAAGCTGGTAGATTTCTCTTAAATTTACACAACTACATCCATTTGCACTGTATTTAAATTTATCCTTCTTTACAGGTATAGACAGTTTCCAATTATAAGTGAAGACCAAATCTCTGCAGAGAATCCAAGAAAGTTTGTGTGTAACCTTAGGGTAACTGTTCATGCTAATACCAGCAGAAATGAACTTCATAGATATGTTAAAAATGACCCTTTTGCATCAAGTCACTGCTCTATTAATGTAAGGGAAAGGTAAGAGAAACAGTGCCATTTTTAAGTCATAATTTCAGGTTTATCATGTACTGAACTGTGGAATGATATGGCTAGTGCTTATGACAAAGAGTCATCACAGCATAAATATTTTCTCACTTATGGATGGAGTCCTTTGAGCTCCTGAGTAAGTACTTGCTGAGTGGGGTGCCAAAGCACAGTTGATCCCTAAAAATATAGTTTATCAATGAGGGCTTATTCCCTTTATCCATCCTAAATGTGTGGCTGGCAGATGCAAGTTCACAGGGACTCATTGATTATACGGTAACCCACCTGGCCTATGATGCCATGTTATGGAGGTGAGGTGGCATGATTTATATTGCTGTTCTGATAAGTTTACTAGCTAACTCTAACACAGTATATTCTGGTTGTCTTTGACACGTGTCCTCGTGAAAAAACTATCTGCCCACCTCATATAATTTATGACAGTTGTGGGAAGTGAATCCTCATGGTTAGTCCTCATTTTGAGAATTAAAGCTGTTTTAATCCTCAACTAAGCAAGTGTTCACTTAGATGCTAATTTAGTTTTGTCAGAGGTAAAGAAATGGTTTTTCATCCATCAGAGTTTACAGTTTTAGTAGAGAAGTATGAAAGCATTTAGATTAAAAAACTTAAGGAATTTGTTTTGATGACATATTCTCGATAAAACATACACTGACATTGTCTGCATGATTATTATTCTTCCATTTTGCCTCGTTTGCCTTGTTCAAAACCAAAATATTTAATATCTGTGACTTTTCATGCAGTTCACAGCCCATCCTAACCTTGCACTTCATCTCCCTATTTTCTTTATTGTTCATGGCACAGTGTATAACTTCATAGTACGTCTTTCAAAAACAGTTACCTTAATCCTTACAACAATTAATTTAAACTTTTTTTTAATTGCCTCATAAAACTCACCATCACTTTCTGTAATCTCCATTTATTCTTGCTGGTATCACTAAATCACCTACAAATAAGCTGGTCACCAAAAATTATGTCTTTCTATCTAGTTTAAGCTTTTCTCCCTCTCTTCCTGTTCTTGTTCTCATCCTCTCAGTGCCTCATCCAAATACTGAAAAAACATGGTGACATTACGCAGCCCTGTCTTGGTCCCATGTTTATTTTAGAACTTCCCCTTAACCTGTAGTCCACTTTCATACAACACATGCTATACTGGTTTTCTTGAATGATTTTGTTGGACCCAGCAATATTCCTCGTGCACCAATTTTCAGTAAATCCCACAAAACATTCCAGTCCACTTTATTTTTTTTTCATGCATATTCGCCATTTCCCGTGTGAGCGAGGTAGCATTAAGAACAGAGGACTGAGCCTTAGAGGGAAAATCCTCACTTGGCCCCCTTCCCTGTTCCTTCTTTTG
>JAYMFT010218726.1:0-11388 GCA_038088735.1 Panulirus argus | reverse complement strand
TATATAATAATAATAATAATAATAATAAATGGGATGGCTTTGATAAGAGCATCAAGTTTGCCCGTGCGGCCTTCGCGAACAAAAATGAATAAATTGATTAAAGATGGCTTGTACGATCGAAGGTAGAAGTGGGATGTGATTGAGCAGCGGAAGGGACAGAGAGTTGGTAGTGGGGTATGATTGGCTATTGGAAGAGGGTTTAGAATTACGAGTGAGAGTAGGGGTTTACGGGAGTAGAGAGGTGTGAGGGTGAGAAGGGAGAAGATAAGTACAGAGAGAAAACAAGTATAAGCAGGAGGGAGGGAGGAACAGCAGGGAGGCTTGGTTAATTTGGCTGAGTGGCTGGTGCACGTGGGTGGTGGGGTGATCCTGGGCAGCGGCTGGCTGGCCAGGGTCAGGCCAACACGAGGCAGGATGCCATGACGTGAGGACCACGATCAAAGGGAACGCACTGGAGGTAAGGGATGGAAGGGTGGTAGGAATGCATAGGAAGTGGTGCAGGGGGAGGAGAAGGGGTAGGAAAGAATAGAACGAGAGATGGAAGATAAGGAGAAGGAGGTGGAAGAGAAGTAAGGAGATGTAGAGAAATGATGATGGTTTCGAGCCAGAAGGTGAAGGATGGAGGAGAGAGAGAGAGAATTACAAGATGAGGTAGTGAGGAAACATACTATATGCAGGATATTGATGGTGTACGATAGAGAGTGCAGAATTTCAGTGATTTCTTTTATTAAAGGCTGGATTTTCTGAACTCTGAAAACGGAAGGTGAACCTGATGATGGCACTCTACATTCCTCTCATTATCCCCAGACGAGGATACTGTTGTGTGCTAACCTCACTCTTTAAGGCTGACCAAATGTTTCATTTCAGACATAAGCAAAAGGTTTTCCATAAACCGCTTTGGCTGTTGGAAGTCAGCCCCTGCAAGCACTGAAACAGCACTCTTTGGAGCATAGACGGGAAAGATATATCGAAATTTACACTTGAGGTGAGTCATGCAAGGCATGATCTCCAATCAGTTCTATAAAACAGGCGTGTCTAAGGCCAGAAAACTTTCTTAATACACCTTTAGCAAGTACTAGAAACATTGTATTATGGTTATAAGTGTCGTTGTTGTGAATACTTAAGCCGCCGGGTCGTGGCTATGAAAACCAGACCATTATAGATCTTTTGAACTCAACCACAGAAGTGACCCTAATAGGTAATATTATCGTACAACGCTTGCTAAGACTGGGAAGGAAAGAATTGCACGAAATCTCTACTGGAAGGAGATCTGGGGTCTCTCTCTGTACGAGATGGAGATGATTGATGCCCCTCGAAAGGCCACAGCTCACACGCAGCGAAGGAAAACGTACCTGTCGAAAAAAAAGTGGAAGAAATTTATCTTAGACCCAGAAAATCACAAGAACCTCGGGAAAAGAAGAAGGGCGGAAGACCATTAAAGACAAACAAAAGACAATACTTTAGTTTGATTTGTATGCAGAGGTTGAGATGAAGACCCTCACGTACGATTGGCCAACCAACACGGACGGCGGTCCGTATGCAGGTCCGTAAGGAGACAAATTTGACACAGAAGCAGCAGAAGGACTCAAAGATTAATGAACCGACGAGTTACTGTAAAGGTAAATGACCCGAAAAATATCTTTATGAAACACCGTGTGAGATTTTGCCGAGTTCGCTTCTATATCTGGCAGGCTGCCCATGCACCTCTGCCTCCGGAATAGACTCGAGTAACACTTTGTGTTAAAGAAGTGCAAAACGCCATTAACACTGACTCAAGCAATGTCCTTGAGAGAACCGGGATATTGATATAAACCTGTAAAGTTTAAAGATTGTCTCGCATAACCCTACTGTATAGAGGAGGACGGACTACGTCGAGCTATGATACTGACTTCACGTCTTAGAATTGTTTTTTAAGTCGTGGGAAGTAAGTTGACTTCATGAAGCGTGCATAACGCAAGAGACTTTGCTTCAGGGAGGTGTGATAACCCTTGTATCTCATGATCACTACGGTAATATTATGGAAGCGCTGAAGAACAAACATGAGATGCACAGATCCTGGAAAAAAAAAGTCTGTTTGACAAATGTGGTCACGGTGTTAGAGCGCACGAAATGCGTAAGATGGATATGGTTCGTAAAGTGAGAAGACGGATGATTACAAGTTGTGAAGGGCAGACGATAACACACAAGTGTAGCTCCGTGATTCCCGGTGTCCTCTCTGGTCGAGGTGTGTTACCCCCAGCGATTTTGTACTTATACTTCTGCTTCGCCATTTTCAGGTGAGGTGAGGTGTGAACGCGGTGGGAGGTGAGGACTTTGAGTGAGGTGAGAATGTGGGTAGTAAGGGTGTAGGGTGAAGTGAAGACAACGTTGTCAGGTGAGGACAAGGGATGAGATCAGAATGTGAGGGTGTGAGGTGAGATGAAGCGAGGATATGGTATGGTGTGAGGAAGGGAGGCGGTGTGTTGTGAGGTGGGGAGGAGTTGTGGGGTGAGGCGGGGAGGCATTGTGTTGTAACGTGGGAAGGCGGTGTGTTATGAGGTGAGGAGGGATGTGGGGTGAGGTTCAGAGGTGGTGTGCAATAAGATGGGGAAGTGGTGAAGGAGGAGATGGTGATGTGTGATGAGGAGCAGTTGGTGTGAGGTGCGTTAGGAGGGAGGTGTAAGATGGAGAGAGGAGTGCGGTGTGAGGTGTGGAGGCAGTGTGTGGCAGCCATGTACCCTCACCTTGAAGCCAGGCCGGCCTCTGTTGGTGATCATTACTCCACCTTACTCTAACTTTATCCTCAGTCTTTATTAACAATTTCTCAAAAGTTTAATGGACAGTATAATTCTTCTCTACTCTGGACTTTACTTGGGGATCATTAAATGGGAATCTCTCTCGAAAATTTTATATTCTGCTGTTCCTTGTGTGATTTTTTTTTTTTTTTTTTTTTTGTGTGTGTGTGTGTGTGTGTGTGTGTGTTTGTAGTTAAATAAGCCCTTCATTTGTCCCCAGCGTTTTGAGTTGGATTTTGTACAAGCGTTTATATTTGCACTGAGTCTGTTTACTGTGTAGTTTATTGTTGATAGAACTTGTAATAATTCTGCCTGCTCTTTCGTTATGGGGGAGTGTTGGAAGTGCTGCAGGACAGCAACCTACGCCCCTCTATGTGTGTGTGTGTGTGTGTGTGTGTGCGAGTTGTGACCTACAGTAGATCAAAAGGAGCTGACCAGGTCACCCAGTCAACTGGGATGTTGGCTGCCTGCCACTGTTCTCGGTTGGATTTGGCCAAATTTTGGGATCACATGAGTTAGTGGAGTCCGCCAAAGTTGTCTAATTATCGGGTATAGGAAAACAGACTGAGGGAGGCAGTATTGGCAAGGACGTTAATATCGCTGGGTGATGGGGTCACCTCGCTAGGATATGGACATGACTAAGAAGGAACTGGAATCTCGTACTGAATTGGTGTAGGGAATGTCTAAGGATTACTAGTGGTGTAAGGGGCGACACGGGATCTCAACATGTGGCGATGGTCGGGTCTGGCTGACCCGTAAGGTGAATTCGGTTCTTGGTAGGTGTTGGAGAAGGTGGTGCAGATGGTTGTGGTGGTGGTGGGGGAGATGATGACTTGTGGAGGGTTGGTGGTTGAGGGGTGTTGGCTGTAAATGAATTTATTTGGAGTGTCGGAACTGGATATGGGCAGTGCTGGTTATGGGTGGTGTTTTCCATGATGGAGGCAACAGTAGAGCAGGTGTTCGTAGTGGTGATGAGGTGGTACTTGAGCGTGGAAGAGTACATATTAGGGTGCACTACCATCGATTGTGATTATACTAATGAGGGGAATTAGCGATTGTGAGTGTGTGTGTGTGTGTGGCATTGTTGGAGGGGGAGGAGGAGAGATGGTGGAGTGAGGCGGGAGAGACACCTGGAGCCGGGGAGGGAGGTTGTCTTTGGCTCACCTGCTCTTCAATATTGGCTGAGGGTTAAAGTGCACCTCACCATCCCCGGCCCGCGCCCGTCCTCACCCCCGGCCCGCGCCCGTCCTCATCCCCGGCCCGCGCCCGTCCTCACCCCCGGCCCGTAATTCATGACCACACCTCAGCACCCGAACTCATCCTCATTTCTCTTCATCCTGACCTGTCGTACCTTATGTCACCTCATTCCACTTCACTCTCATCCCCATTATCTCTCGCTGTCTCATCTCAAATCACCCCAAACTCTTCCCTCCCTTCACCGTTAAGCCAACTTGATATGCCTCCCTTCATCTCTTGACCTCACTTCGTCACCTTTTTACCCTTCACCTTGACACATACTAAGCGCACTTGAGGACGACTGTAAGTCCCCAAGTATCGTCACGTATTATAAGCTTGCTGGTCACACGATTTGATATCTGGTAGAATGTGAAGCTTTACGGTGGGGGGATTTGGGATGGGGGGGGGGAGGCTATGTTCCGAAAGTGGGTTCCCTAAGCCTTACACTAGCATGTGATGTATGGTCCCTGGAACCATACAAGGGAAATGGTAGTGCATGACAGCTGTACCGTGTGACCAAAAATAGACAGTGGAATGCTATCTGTCATACTGCTTAAAATTTGAGCTATTGGCTGGACAGCTGTTCTTCTGTAACTAATGATGTACGGATTGGTGTGTGTGTGTGTGTGTGTGTATGTGTGTGTGTGTGTGTGTAGAGAGAGAGAAAGAGAGAGAGAGCAGTAAGGTGAGAGCGGTTCAGGAGAGCAAGAGTAGGTTGCCGAGCAGCGTATGAGAGAGAGTTGGAGGGAATGCCAATTTGAGGCAGTTGTCACAGGGGATATGGAGCATGGGCGGCAGACTGGGGAAGAGGGAGCGAGGCTGAGATGTATGCGGGATGAGAGAGAGAGAGAGAGAGAGAGAGAGAGAGAGAGAGAGAGAGTTGAGGATGTGCTAGGATCATTCCCGGGCCGCTTTCACTCTTGTCATAATATCAGAACTCCTGCAGCGTAGACGGGAGAGAGGCAACGTATTTTACACATAGAACCTGGAACACCGGTTACTCAGTATACTCTTAAGATAATCACTCCATACAGGCATGAAAGGCCTCCTGGGGAGTCTCTGTGAAGTGATAGCAGTGGGATTCTAGGCTGCTGTGAAACTGAGAGGAAGCAGTAGCAACATTCCGAGACGGGATCTGCCCAGCTGGCTACCTGACGGTGTTGCGCGTTCCAGGGACCACTGGGAGATGACCTTTAACAAATTACAGGCAAGATTTATACAACGATTGCTCGATAGGCTGGTTGTAGGGAGCATATAGGCCTGCCGTCTGTGTACACAGACTCCTTAACTTATTAACCTCGTCAGAAGGACGTTACGACCCTTCAGCAGGACGGTACAACCCTTCAGTAGGACAATTATGATCCTAGAATAGGACGGTAGTGCGACCCTTGAGTAGGATAATACGACCTCAGAGTGGGATGATACGATCCTTTAGCAGGATGATACGACCCTTGGGTATTAAAGGCCTGGCTGGGGATGTAATGAGTAACACTGGAGCCTGGTCCTATAGGTGGAGACCAGACTCCCAACATCAGCGAAAGGTAAGATATGCGTCAGGTCAGAGCGTCGTATGAATACTGCTTCAGAGATAATGTTGTAGATGACTCTTGCACCAGGCAATGGCTCCATCAAGAAGGGTTGCGTGTACCCATCAAGGTTTCAAAGAGTAAATTGGAATTTGAATGAAACATATGAAGAGGAAATGACCTCTGACGGAGGACTGAAGGTTTTATAACGTGAAGGTGGGAGTACCATGTCACAGCTGGTGTTGAAGTTTTCATTTGTAAAGTAGGATTAATTAAGCTATGTTGTGGATTTAATGACACACATTGCATTTGATTAATCTGCTTTTGAAATATTTTGTCATATGGAGCGTTAGTCTGATTCATATTGAAGAGGAGATGAATCCGACTGGTACTTGGCAAGAGGACTAGAGATCTGTGGCGTTGAAAGGGTGAGGAGCTGGTGGGTGGTGAGGCCTCGGCCCTCCGGCACTCCGTCTTACCTCCTGAAGAACCTCTCATTCATGGGGACATGAAGGCCAATGATCGATCCTTCCTCGCAGGGTTTACCCGGCACCTCGTTATGTGTTTGTGTGTGTGTGTGTAAGAATGCGAGACTGATATCGCTTGGCTCGATGTTAATGGGTCAGATTACACGTATAGTACGTTAAGTGTCGTGGGTCTCAAGGATCTGGTGGTAGGAGAGGATATCTCTGATGGGCTAGAGGTTATGGTGGGGAGGATGGGAGAAGGAATTGTGGCGACTGGCACATAGGTCATGGTGGGGAGGGGATGTATGTGGTGAGGAAAGCCGTGTTGTTATGTTGGAGAGGGGAGGTGAGTAGTGGGGACGGCCGTGTGGTCATGTTGGGGAGGGGAAGTATTTGGTAGCCATGGCGGGGGTCAGAGTGGTATCCAACAGGAAGCCTCACTTAAGGAGGTTTTCCCTGACGCTGGTAAAGAGGAACGAGTCCCCTGGTGGCCACTAAACCATGGCTGGCTTACCTGCCCCCCACTGCCACACCCCACCTGTACCACTCCCTGCCTGTGCCACTCCCCACCTTTACCTTTCCCTTCCTGTGTCATTCGCCACCTCTGCTGCACTCCGCCTGTGCCTCGTCTGGTATCTGTTCCCCAACTATGCTGCTTTCACCTGTTTGCGTTCCTTCCCACCTGCGTCACTATCCCTAGCATATGTTGAGGTGTAGTGGGTGTAGGTGGAGGGTAAGTAGCCCGTTAGCCCGTTGAACTAATGGAGACATTTTCGCAGTATCCTTGTTCTTCTTCCACTGTGTTATAAGAAGGAAGCCAAGAAATATAGCAGCAGGTTGTAGCAGCTCTAGTATTACAGTGCTGGGCTTCGGGAGGCAATTGATTTTCAATCCGCCCTGTTAGAAGTCTCCGGAATTAGCCAGCCCATCCTCACGTAACTTGAGCGGGACGTGAGGGCGAGGTTACTGTGACGTGTGTTGTAGACTTGCAGTTGCCTGAGCGAACAGGTGCAGACCATCGTGGTGGGAGAGGCCTTCACTCGTGTCAGGTACCGCATGTGTCGACAGCCATCATCATCACGGAGGGAGCCACGGTTATGACAGCGCAGCGCCACCCTTATTCCAGTTTAACACATTAACCACTGCCCTTGGGCATGATGGTCTGCCATCATGCCCAAGGGTCGTACTTAAGGGTCGTACCGTCGTGCTCAGGAGACTAATGTAAAAACATTATAACTTGTGTTCATAGATTCAGATGAGTCGGTGATTTCCCGGCGGAATGTGTCTTGCGGTTGGACTCCTGTAAGGAGTGAGGAGAGTGCGAAGAATTACAACTCGCTGAGGTGACGTACTAGTCTCATTATTACTGATACTGATTGTACAGGGCCTCTCTGGTTAGCACATGAAGGTTTAGTATCCCTTGACTTAAATCGCAAGGAAATATCACTGACTGCTTTCCATTTCCTTACAAATATCAAGCTCACAGTCTCAGACAAGACTTTTAATTAGTGATCTTGTGAGGAGAAAAGTTGTGGCAATGATCTGAAGTGAAGTATGGGAAATTATAGATAGCATCGTTTGAAACTATAAAACGGATGGCAGAGAAAGGAGAGGATGAATGACAGTGGAGTGTTGTGTCTACTGATAGGTGGTGGGAGAGGCCACGAAGGTGGCAATGGAAGTTATAGTGGCGTTGATGATACCTATCTTGAATTCTTCCCAGGGTAGGACCTACCCAGTCCCACTTCCTTACACCTGTCCTGTGGTAGAGTACACCCCATACTACGTCTCCGCACCCGTTTTGGGGTAGGGTCTACCCCATTCCACCTACCTACACCCGTCGAAGGGAAGCTTTAAGCTTATGGGAGCATGAGTTAGAGTGTCCGAGCGGGAGAGTGAGTCGGGAGGATGTTTGGGAGAGTGGGAGTGGGTGGAGTGTAACGTTCAGTGTGAAGAGGCTGGTGGTCGCTACCGGTAGCACCGGCGTGACGGAGGCCACGCCCCACCACACTCATCACCTGCGGCATCGGTGGGGACAGACTCTCTCCCTCTCCTGGTGACCTGGTGCGACTAGTCCCCTCTTGATGGTGACTCACATAGCATCCTTCGGTCTGTGAAGTCCATGAGAAAGCCAGGTAATGGAGGACCTGGTCTGTGAAGAGGTTACGTGAGCGAGGGTGCTGATGATGATAATGATATTCCGCATTGCTGATGTGCATAGATGGCGACGAGATCCCACAGCTGTAGGCTCCCGGATGGAGGTGGTGGGCCATCCATCTTCCCCACCACTGTTGGAGGGGAAATCTAGCTAGAGGTATTGATTGACTGATCCACCCAAGTTCCGTGATAGAACCAAAGTGGGGCCGGTCTGTTCGCTTGTGATTACCTTACCCGATGATGTTTGCGGTCTTCTTCCCCCACGCAGGTCATGGTCTTCGAGCACACTGTCGAGTTTCTCCTCTGCTGAATCAGGCTTTTTGTGACCTCGGCCCTTTGAAACACGCAGGCGCCACCTCCTGAATGGACTGGTTCACTTTGTAGATAATCCGCTAGGCACCCTGTTCAAATATCTCCAGTGGATGTCCTCTGAGGAGTCCTTAGTGTACTTAGAACGCGGGTTGGATTCGATCCCTGTGAGGGATGTCCCGCTACCTCGTCCACACGGAGGTTGAAAGCCACAGCTACTGTATAAAGTGCAGAGTACCTCTGATGGCTTCAGGAAGTGTATTAAACAGTTCAGGCACCATATATTTACACTTTTCTCTCCACTGGTCAAAGTTTCATCTCATCTGTCCCAGTATTATGGCTTACTTTCCCCTTCATAAAGGCACATACGCTTTGTCTTCACCTACAGTGTTGTTTAATAAACATGTGATGTTAGGTTGTCTCCCACATTGTCTGCGTTGTGTATACCTTCACCCAGTTCACAGCAGTACCTGATGCACCCCAGTACACCACGATCCTTATACCTCCTCCTCCAATGAACTAGTTCACCCTTCACCCTCACTATGCTGTATAGGTTAACATCATACGCGCACTGCCCTGAACCCGCCACTTATTGTCATTTTTGCATTCTGTCACACTAGATTAGTCCCTACTCACCACTACGCCAGGTTTAGCACACTGTACTACACTGGTTTAACTGTTTCCACCCGCCATCACACTTTATGTTTTACATAGAACCTGTGTTTCGTCCTCGTAAACTCACTTGGTTAGCTTACTCGTAAATCGAATTCTACAACTTCGCCTTGCTTTAAAACCTTGGCCAAGCACGAAGGTACGACCCTTGGATGCCATGGCCTACCTTTTGAACTGACCCTTAAGGTCGAGCCGTCGTGTTCAAGGGTCTTGCCTTCATGTTCAGCGGTCCTGTCGTCGTGTTCAAAGATGATACCTTTGTGCTCAAGAACTGCACCGGTCGTGGTTGAGGGTGGCACCGTCGTGCTCAAAAGTCGTACTGTCGTGCCCAACGGCCCTCCTGTCGTGCTTATGCGTCATATAGTCGTGGTCAGGGTTCGTACTCTTGTGCTCAGTGGTCGTTCTGTCGTGCTTCGTCTTAATACACCCAGACATCTCCATTAAGTCCCTCTGCTTTCATTACACTGGTTTTATGTGACCATATACCAGTTTTGCCTCGACCACTTTTTACACCAGTTTTGTTGCCTTCCACACCTACTACTACACTAGCTAGTTTCAGAACGACACATCTGACTTGAGACCAACCCACCACATCTCCGTCACATGTAATTTCTCCAACACCCACACCTCCGTCATATGTAGGTCCATCTCCACCACCTGCACCTTCATCACGTGTAAGTTCTCTAACACCCATACCTCCATAACATGTAAGTAGGGTCTCCGACACCCACATTTCCGTCACATCTAGGTTCTTCTCCAACACTCGCACCTATACATATAGGTACTCCAGCACCCACACTCCGTCACATATAGGATCTACAGTACCCACGCCTCTGTCACATATAGGTTCATCTCCAGCACCCACGCCTCTGTCACATACAGGTTGTTCTTCAACAACCACACCTCCGTCACATATAGGTTGTTCCCTATCACGCACAACCCTGTCACAACGAAGCCTACTCATACACTCACACCCCCGTCACATATAGGACCTTCTCCGCCACGTACACTTCTGTCACATGTAGGACCTTCTCCAACAATCACACCTCCGTCACATGTAGAACCTTCTCCAACACCCACACTTTTAACACTTCCAGGACCTTTTCCAACACCCACACCTCCGTCACATGTAGGACCTTCTCCAACACCCTCACATCTGTCTAGTACAGGACCTTCTCCAACACCCTCACATCTGTCTAGTACAGGACCTTCTCCAACACCCACACTTCTATCACTTTCAGGACCTTTTCCAACACCCACAGCTTCGTCACATATAGGACCTTCCCCAACAGCCACACCTGCCTTTCCCCCTTTCAGATATCTCACAGAGAATTCTTGCCCCTTCTAAATTCATCTCAGGCTCCCGCAAATGTCATTTTCCCCTCAGGAGTCGAGGTTGAAAAAGATTCCCGAATTTCTTTTTGTCGGGGAGACTGAGGGAGACGGTATATACACTCAGCTGGCTGCACATGAGGGGGCAGGGCAGAGCTAAAAATGAGTACGTGTCCGATGAGATCTTGGAAAAGTAACCGCGTGAGTTATTTGCCTTCCTGACTGCACAAATATCGTTACTGTTCAATTCCCATGCACTTCTTTTCCTTCGCATATATATATATATATATATATATATATATATATATGTACACATTTCAGCATATTTGATCGCCGTTTCCCGCGGTATCGAGGTAGCGCTAGGAGGAGCGTCAGAACATGAAAAAAGGCCACATCCACTCCCATCCATCCTTTCTATATAGTGTTAATATAAGGGCAGGAAAATCCGTACGAATGGCTGGGTATGTCTGTACTCACCGATATATTATACTGTGTTATTGTTATTATTTAGTGGTGTAAAATATACGGTTTTATTTTAACTGATAACTAGGTATTTTTCTCCCTGTGGTTGGAAAAGTTATATGATCGCATTGAATAGTGAGAGGATCAAAGTTACTAATTTTGAACCTGTTGTTTTGTTTAGGGCATTTGAGTTTTTGATGTTATTGATATTTTTTTTTTTTTTTACTTGGCGAAGCTTTTTGAAATTGCATATATATAATTCATGGACTCTGGTTTACACGTGTCAGATTGTATCGTTCACATGGGTTGTTTTACCTTAGGTCCACACTCTTGAGAACGCTCGCCTCGGGAATACTTTATATTTAGAATATTTTTGCCACTTAGTGTATATATATATATATATATATATATATATATATATATATATATATATATATATATATATATATATAT
>JAYMFT010218715.1:0-11388 GCA_038088735.1 Panulirus argus | reverse complement strand
CAGATATCTAAAACACTTCACTTCCTCCAATTTTTTCCCATTCAAACTCACTCCCCAACTAACTCATCCCTCAACCCAGCTGAACCTAATAACCTTGCTCTTATTCACATTTACTCTCAGCTTTCTCCTTTCACACACTTTTTCAAATTCAGTCACCAACTTCTGCAGTTTGTCTATCGAATCAGCCACAAATGCTATATCATCGGCGGTCAACAATAAACTCACTTCCCTGGCCCTCTCATCCCGTCCATACTGCATACTCGCTTCTCTCTCCAAAACTCTTGCATTTACTTTTCTAACCACCCCATCCATAATCAAATCAAACAACCATGGGGACATTACACACCTCTGCTGTAGACCGACCTTCACTGGGAACCAATCACTCTCCTTTTTTCCTACTCGTACACATACCTTACAACCTTGACATAAGATTCTCATTGCTTCCAGCAGCTTACATTCCAAACCATATATTCTTAAGACCTTCCCCAAGTCGTCTCTGTTAACCCTATCATATGCCTTCTCCAGATCCATAAATGCCACATACAAATCCTTCTTTTTTCTCGGTATTTTTCACATACATTCTTCAAAGCAAACACTTGATCCACGCATCCTCTACCACTTCCAAAACCACACTATTCCTCCCCAATTTGATGTTCTGTGCATGCCTTAACTCTCTCAATCAATACCCTCTCATACAATTTTCCCGGAATACTCAACAAACTTATACTTCTATAGCTTGAGCACCCACCCTTTTCCCCTTTTCCTTTGTACAATGGCACTATACATGTATTCCGGCAATCCTCAGGCACTTCATCATGATCCATACGTACAATGAGTATTCTTACCAAGGAATCAACAACATAGTCACCCCCTTTCTTAATAATTTCAACTGCAGTACCATGCAATCCCGCCGCCTTGTCGTGTTTCATCTTCCGCAAGGTTTTCACCACCTCCTCTCTCTCCACCAAACCTTTCCATGGTTTGCCCCGGACATTTCACATGCTTTGATTCAGTCTATTGATAACATGTCGACTCCAGTACACCACATCGTTTTTATTCACTTTTTTTTTTGACACACGACTTTCACCTTTCTTCATGTTCAGGCCCCAATCGCTCAAAATCTTTTTCACTCCATCCCTTCACCTAAAATTTATTTTAACGCTTCTTTTCGTTCCTTCAACCTTTGACACACATATCCTCTTTTTCAACCTTTCCTCATTGATTCTCTCCAAACCATTTCAACTCATCCTCTTCTGCTCTCTCAACCACACTTTTTTTCATTACCACACACCTCTCTTACTCATTCATTAATTACTCAATCAAACCACCTCATACCTCATATTATCCTCAAACCTTTCATTTCCAACACATATCCCCCCTTTTTCCGCAGAACCCTATCCATAGCCCAAACCTTGCAACCATACAATATTGTTGGAACTACTGTTCTTTCAAACACATCCATCTTTGCTCTTGAAGATAACGTTCACTCTTTCCACTCATTCTTCATCGTTTCCAGAACCTTAGTCCCCTCTCCCACCCTATAACTCACTTACTTTTCCATGATTCGATTCATTGCTAATTCTACTCCTAGATATCTATAATTCTTCACTTCCTTCAGTTTTTCTTCATTCAAACTTGCACCACAACTTACTTGTCCCTCAACAATGCTGAACCTAATAGCGTTGCATTTATTCAGATATACTCTCAGCTCTCTCTCTTCTGATACACTTTTCCAAACTCAGTCACCAACCTCTGCAATTTTTCACTCGAATCAGCCACCAGTGCTGTATCATCGGCGAACAACATTTGACTCACTTCCCAGGCTCTATCATCCCCAATACTGCATGCTAGCCCCTCTTTCCAAAACTCTTTGCATTTACCTCTCTAACCTCACAATCTATAAAGAAATTAAACAGCCATGGTGATATCATTTACTCCTGCCGTAGACTGACCTTCACTGATAACCAATAACTCTTCCCTCCTCCTACTCGTACATTCGCCTTACACTATTAATGAAAAATTCTCACTGCTTGTAGCAGCGTACCTCCCACACCATATAATCTTAGACCTTCCACACAGCATGTCTATCAACGTTATCATATGCATTCTCCAGATCCTTGAATGCCATATACACATCTGTCTGTTTTTCTAATTTTTTTCACACACATTCTTCAAAGCAAACGCCTGATCCAAACACCCTCTACCACTTCTGAAACCACACTGCCCCTCCCCAGTCTGATGCTCTGTGGATTCCATCTCCCTCTCAATCAATACCCTCCCATACAATTTTCCAGGTACACTCACCTTTTTCCCCTTTATATCTGAACAGTGGCACTATACATGCATTAAGCCAATCCTCAGGCATTTCACCGTGATCCAAACATACATTGAATATCCTTACGAACCAATCCACAACACATTCACCCTCATTTTTCATAAACTCAACTGCAATACCATCCACTCCTGCCGCTTTGCCGGATTTCATCTTCTGCAAGTCTTTTACCACTTCTCTCTTCACTAAACCACCCTCTTTAACACTCCCACTTCGCTTTCCACCCCGACCAAAAAACCATATATCTACCAAACTCTCATCAAACACACTCAACAATCCGTTAGATTATTCACTCTGTCCCCTCCTCACTCCATCACTACCTTAAATCATGTATCCCCTTGCCCAGTTTACCAAAGTTTCCACTTGTTCTCTTGGCTTTCGCACTTCCTTCCAAAAAATCATTTTATTCTCCCTAAAGTTCAATGATACTTTCTCACCCCAACCCTCATTTGAACTCTTTTTCAACTCTTGCTCCTTTTTCTTAGCCTCTTACAGCTTTCTCTGATACATCTCCCAGTCATTCGCACTCCTGCCTTGAAAGAACCTTCCAAACGCCTCTCTTTACTCTTTCACTAGCATCTTTACTTCATCTCACCATTCACTACCCCTTTTAATTTGACCACCTGGTACCTTTCTCATGCCAGATGCATCTCATACATTTGCCACCACTGCTTTCCTATATACATCTCATTTCTCAACCACTCGCCTCACTTAATTTGTTTTCACCTGTTACCATTCTCCACTCAATCTCTTCTGGTATTTATTTACACAAGTCTCCTTTCCAAGCTCACATATTCTCATAACTCTCTTTTCCTTGATATTCTTTCGTACATTCCGAAAACCTGTACAAAACTTCGCCTTCGCCTCCACAAGACAGTATTAAGACATGCCACCGGCTGCCCCTCTCAGCACATTTACTTCCAAAAGTCTCTCGTTTACACGCCTATCAATTAATACGTAATGTGATAATGTCCATTGACCATTTCTCTTACTCATACACTCTTACTTCTTTATATCTCTCCTTTTGAACCAGATAATGCCAATCACCAGTGTTTTTCTATACAAAAATCAATAAACTCTTCACTAATTCCCTTCACAACACTGAATACTCAGTGCGCGCCAATAATACCCTCAACTGCAACATTATTCACTTCTGCATTCAAATAACCCATTACTAATACCTGGGCTCGTGCATCAAAACTGCTGACACACTCAGCTGCTCCCAAAGCCCTTGCCTCTCATGATCTTCCTTCCTATGACCAGGTGCATAAGTACCAATAATCACCCATCTCCCGCCATACACTTTCAGTTTTGCCCACATCAATAAGGAATTTACTTCCTTAGACTCTATCACACACTTCCACAATTCCTGTATCAGGAGCAGTGCTCTCACCAACCCCTGACTCTACTCCCAAGACATTACCAAGCTATATTTCTCCTTTACCCTTGAGCTTCGTTTCACTCAGAGACGAAACATCTAGGTTTCTTTCCTCAAACATTCCACCTTTCTCTCCTCTCTTCTCAGTTTGATTATACCCACACACATTCAGACACCCCAGTCTGAGCCTTAGAGGGGGATTAACACTCCCCGCTTGACCCCTTCTTCTGTTTCTTCATTTAGAAGTACCACAAAGTATGATTGTATATATCAAATGACCATGGAAAGTTTGGTCTTATATCATACAATGCACAACCGATTAAGCAATACAATGAAATACACGAATGAGTTCATGAATTTATGAATCACGAAAAGAGCGCCATTATGTTACTTGGCCTATCAACCTAGAATCATCAATCATCGTATAGAAATAGACAATATTTAGTAACAAAATCATAATTCCAAACTCGCTAATGTAGATAAACGTAGTCGTTAGATGATCGCTGGCTGTCAAAATAAGCCCAAAACTGACATATTCACCATACAGACAGACAGACAGACAGGCAGACATATATCATACAAATGCCAGGCTAGAAGTGAGTCGGAGATACCGGCCAAACGGAAGGTAAATTGGCCAGACCGTCACTGAAATATACAGCATACATACCATGGTTTCAGAAACATTAACTAGCTGTGTAAATCACAACTGTGTATTGTACAAATTTAGGTAACCATAGTAAAGTAAAGAAACATAAATATTTAAAGTAACAAATGTTAAAACACTTGCTCCGCCACCAAAGGAGAAAGGGAGGGTCAGTAACTAGTAACATGGTTGTTCAAACTTCCGCATCCCTTCACAGTTCACGAAAGGTTATCTTAGAACTCGAACATTATCTCCCTTATTGTAATCAGATCAATCAGCATCATGAAATGAAATATTAAAGAAACGTCTCTCCTTCCCATCGCAAGCTTAAGACTGTCGTTCCAAGCAGCTTCAGTCTACTTAGAGATATCTTAAAATGGGCAAATTGATTTTTTTTTATATATATATATTTCTTCTTAGATGTAGACACAGTTGACACTGTTCCATTTTCTACTACATCAATATTGTGACAAGTGATCAAAGGTTAATTACCTACGTGTTGGAGTTTTTCACGTATTACTGTTTCTTTTTGACCGCAAAATACAATAACCAAAATACCTCTTCAAATGAA
Organism: Panulirus argus; assembly: GCA_038088735.1. NCBI lineage: Eukaryota > Metazoa > Arthropoda > Malacostraca > Decapoda > Palinuridae > Panulirus > Panulirus argus. The sequence continues at coordinate 6,464 of JAYMFT010218715.1, read as the reverse complement.
GACGAATTGTAGCATTCAAGCACTCCATTTTGAATACCAGTTACCGGGTTAACTAAAGACAAACGACATACTTAATGAACTTCAGTCTGATTATGAAATGCAGTTGACGTAAATGCTGTTTCATCTAAGGGCGATCGGAAAGATTTAAACAGTTCACTATAGATACTAAGTGCCAGTTTAATTTCTAACACATCTTTTTGATTACAAAACACACGTGACCAAAATATGAGTCCAACTGAAGACATACTGCAATATTCTAGCACTTTAGTAACTAAGAAAATGGCTATTGTATTGCTATTGTGTAAAAAACATTTGCAGCATATCCTCATTCAGTTAAGATAAATAAATCATTCGGAGAACCAAGTTTTGAACATCACACAGAGAGCTGTCCGTGAGAAGGATAGATACATTCTAGCAGCTTTCCGTTTGCTCTTTAATAGTTTGAAGTAACGTCATGCAGATTTTCAGGAATAACAATTTGTTCAGCAATAACTTTCCAGCGTATGTTGTCATCCCTTGCAAGTAACATTAGCAAATTCACCAGCAATATCATCCATCACCAGTCAGATGCAATCTTATATTTCATCTTAAGTTTGTCTTCTCTACATAACCACAGATCCCAGGTGCAAGAAGCCGTCAAACTGGCATCTAATTAACTTGTTCTTGTCTTCTCTACATAACCACAGATCCCAGGTGCAAGAATCCGTCAAACTGGCATCTAATTAACCTGTTCTGTCCCTCTCTTACGAACTGGAAGAATTTGTTTGAAATCTCCTGAAAGAAGGGAAGGCAACCCGCCACGTAGTAAATTATTGTTTGTCTTTCTGTTTTACCAGCTTGTTATTATGTCGGAGCAATTTCAGAAGATGCTGCTGCTATGGCATTGTTTCCTGGTGATCCTTGTTTTGTTGAGATGAGGTTTATGAGATTCCTCGTGCCACTTTCACCAGGGGAATCAAGAAAAAGAATTTTACCATTAGCAGCAGTAAACATTTCAAGCGTTCCTTGATATGCTGATTTTTGATCAGTTGCTAATGTTCTCTCGGGAAATGACTTTTCGAAAACTTTAAGAATTCGAATACCCTTAGTCTCACAGCGGTGAATAACGGGGTCTAGATTGGCCAAATCCCATCAGGTTTACAAAACCAGCAAATAACTTTTTACGGTACCTAACTGTTCACTCACTGATATATATGAAACACGAATCAGTGCCTAAGAACACACAGTACCATATAACATGTAAAGCTTGAAGAGCCAGGATACGAACCCAGGTCCTGAGCGAGGCAAGGGGGAGCGCTACCGCTCGGCAATGATCGCCCCTAATAACGAAATAGCTATTCGAATACCCTTCGTCTCACAGCGGTGAGCAACGGGATCTAGATTGGTCAAATCCCCTCGTCTCAAACAACCAGCAAATAGCATTTTACAATACCTAATAGTTGTCACTGAGTTATATGAAACAAGATATAGAGCATAGGATTGAGCGCTACTATATAGCATGTAAACCTCCAACAGCCAGAATACTAACCGGGGTCTCACAGCTTGGCAGGCGGGAGCGCTACAGCTCGGCTATGATCGCCTATAATAGGGAATTGGCTGTTCATATACTTTAAGTATTAGGATACCCATCTTCTCACAGCTGTCAGCAATGGGGTCTAGATTGGTCAAATCCCATCAGGCTCACACAACCAGCAGATAGCATTTTACAGTACCTACCTGTTCATTCTTTGAGATATATGAAACACGAAATAGTGCATAAGAATACGCACTACCACATAACATGTAAACCTCAATCAGCCAGGATACGAACCCAGGCCAACAGCGTGGTACACAGGAGCGTTAGCTCTCGTCTATGATCGCCCCTAAAAGAGAAATAGCTATTCCAATGATTTAGATAATCGAATACGCATCGTCTCACAGCGATAAGCAACGGGGTCTAGTTTGACCAAATCCCATCAGGATCACATAACCAGCAGATAGTATTTTACAGTACCTAACTCTTCACACTCTGAGCATATGAAAACGAAATAGTGCATAATAACGCGCACTACCATATAATATGTAAACCTCGAACAACCAGGATACGAACCCGGGGCCACAGCGTGGCAAGCGGGAGCACTATCGCTAGTCTATTATCGCCCTAAAAGGGAAATGACAAGTCGAATGATTTAAGTAATCGAATACCCATCGTCTCACAGCGGTAAGCACCGGGGTCTAGACTGATTAAATCCCATCAGGCTCACACATCCATCAGATAACAGTTTACAATACCTAACTGTTCACACACTGAGGTATATATAACACGAAATAGTTCATAAGAACGTGCACTGCCATATAAAATGTAAACATCGAACAGCCAGGATACGAACCCAAATCCACAGCGTGGCAGACGGGAACCCTCCCGCTCAGCTATGGTCTCCCGTAATAGGGAAATGGTTATTCGAATACTTTCAGTAACTGAGTTACCTTCGTTTCACAACGGTGAGTAACGAGGTCTACATTGGTCAAAACCAACAGGCTCAAACAGCCAGCAGATAACATATCAGAGTTCCTAATTGTTCACACACCGAGGTATATTAAACACGAAATAGTGCACAGGAACGCGCAACACCACATAACATGTAAACCTCGATCAGCCAGGATACGATCCAAGGTAAACAGCGTGGCAGCCAGGAGGGCTACCGCTTCTCTCTGAACGCATCTAAAATGGCTATTCGAATACTTCAAGTAACAGAATACGCGTCGTCTCACAGCGGTGACCAACGGAGTCTAGTTTGGCTAAATTCCATCAGACTCAAACAACCAGTATAGGAACGCGCACTACCATGTACTATGAAAACCTTGAAGAGCCAGGATACGACCCCGGGTCCACAGCGTGGCAGGCGGAAGCGCTAACGCTTGACCATAATCACCCTTCCTAGGGAAATGGCTTTTCTAAAAATTTAAGTAATCGAATACCCGTCTTGTCACCCCGGAGAGAAACTTGGTCTAGATTGGCCAAATCCCATCAGGCTCACAAAATCAGCAAAGAGCATTTTACAGAACCTAGCTGTTCACAGTGTGAGATATATGAAGCACGAGATAGTGCATAGGAACGCGCACTACCATATAATATGTAATCCTCGATCTGCCAGGATACGAATCCGATTCCACAGCATGGCAGGCGAAAGGGCAACCGCTTGGCCATGATCGCCCCTGATAGGGAAATGGCTGTTCGAATGCTTTAAGTAATCGAGTACCCGTTGTGTTACCCCGGTGAAAAATGGGGAATAGATCGGCCAAATCCCATCATTCTCGCAAAACTAGCAGATTGCATTTTACAGTATCTAACTGTACAAAGTCTGAGGTATATGAAACACATAGGAACGCGCATTACCATATAACATGTCAGTATCGAACAACCAGGATACGAACCCAGGTCCAGAGCTAGGCAAGTGGGAGCACTACCGCTTAGCTATGAACGCCCCTAATTGGGAAATGGCTATTCAAATATCTTAAGAAATCGAATACCCTTCATATCTCAGTTGTGAGCATCGTGGTCTGCATTTCAAAAATCCCATTAGGCTCACGCAACCAGCAGATAGCATTTTACAGTACCTAACTGTTCAATCAGTAAGGTATATGAAACACGAAATAGTGCATAAGAACGCACATCACCATATAACATGTAAACCTCGATCAGCCAGGAAACGAACCCGATTCCACAAGGCGGGCGGAAGCGCTGTCGCTCGACAATGATCGCCCCTAATATGGAAATGGTCATTCGTATACTTTTAATAATCGAATACCTTTTGTCTTACAGCGGTGAGATACAGGGTACTGATTTTCTGAATCGCATCAAACTCACACAAACAGCAGATTGCATTTGACAGTACCTAACTGTTCACAGACTGAGGTATATAAAGCACGATATAGTGCATAGGAACACGCAGTACCATATACCATGTCAATATCGAATAACAAGGATACAAACCCTGGTCCTGAGCGCGACAAATGCGACCGCTACCGCTCGGCTATGAACGCCCCTAATCGGGAAATGGCTATTCAAATACTTTAAGAAATCGAATTACACTTCATCTCTCAGCGGTGAGCAACGGGGGTCTAGATTTCCAAAATCCCATTAGGCTCAAACAACCAGAAGATAGCATTTTACGGTACCTAACTGTTCATTTACTGAGATATATGAAACATGAAATAGTGCATAAGAACGCACATTACCATATAACATGTAAACCTCGATTAACCAGGATACGATCCTTGGTCCACAGAATGGTAGGCGGGAGCGCTACCGCTCGGCTATAATCGCGCCTAATAGGGAAATGGCTATTCGAATACTCAAACTAATGAAATCCCATTCGTCTCACAGCGGTGAGCAACGGGGTCTAGATTGGTCAAATCCATCAGGCTCAAACGACGAGCATATAGCGTTTTATATTACCTAACTCTTCTCACACAAAATTATATGAAACACGAAATATTGCATATTAATGCGTACTACCATGTAGCATGTAAACCTCGAACAGCAAGGATACGAACCCAGGTCGACAGCGTGGAAGGCAAGAGCGCTGCCGCTCGGCCATGATCGCCCCTAATAGGTAAATGGCTATTAGAAAACTCTATATAATCGAATACCCTTCGTCTCAAAGCGGTGAGCAACGGGGTCTAGATTTGCCTAATCCAATCAGGCTCAAACAATCAGCATATAGCATTTTACAGTACCTAACTGTTGTCACTCTGAGTTATATGAAACACGAAATAGTGCATAGGAACGCGCACTACCATATAACATGTAAACCTCGAGCAGCCAGGATACGAACCCGGGTCCAGAGCTTGGCAGGCGGAAGCGCTACCGCTTAGCCAAGATAGCCCTTAATAGGAAAATGGCTTTTCGAATACTCTAAATAATCGATTACCCGTCTTGTCACCACGGTTCGGAACTTGGTATTAGTTGGCTAAATCCCACAGGCTCACACAACCAGTAGATGGCATTTTATAGTACCTAACTGTTCAGAGAGTGAGGTATATGAAACACGAAATAGTGCATAGGAACGCACACTGCCATATAACATGTCTACCTCGAACAGCCAGGATACGAACCCGGGACCACAGCAAGGCAGGCGGTAGCGCTACCGCTTGGCTACGATCGCCCCTAATCGGGAAATAGCTATTCGAATACTTTAATAAATCGAATACCCTTCGTCTCAAAGCGTTGAAAAAACAGGTCTAGATTGGCAAAATCCCATCAAGCTCACACAACCAGCGGATAGCATTTTACAGTACCTAATTGTTCACACAGTGAGATATATGAAACACATTATAGCGCATAGGAACGTGCATTACCATAAAACATGTAAACCTCGATCAGCCAGGATACGACCCCGGGTCCACAGCGTGGCAAGCAGGAGCGTTACCGCTCGGCTATTATCGCCCATAATCGGGAAATAGATATCAGAATATTCAAGTACTCGAATACCTTTGAATCACAGCGATGAACAACGGAATCTAGATTGGCCAAATCCCATCAGACTTGCTCAATCAGCAGATAGCAATGAGGTAAATGAGACACGAAATAGTGCATGGGAACGCTCACTTCCATATAACATGTCAATATCGAACCGCCAGGATACGATCCCTGGTCCTGAGCGCGTCAGATGGGTGCGCTACCGTTCGGCTATGAACGCCCCTAATCGGGAAATGGTAATTCGAATACTTTAAGAAATCGAATACCCTTCATCTCTCAGATGTGTGCAACGAGGTCTAGATTTTCCAAATCTCATTAGGCTCACACAACCAACAGGTATTATTTTACAGTACCTAACTATTCACTCCCTCTGGGATATGAAACAGGAAATAGTGCATAAAAACGCACATTACCGTGTAACATGTAAACCTCGATCAACCACGATGCGAACCCGGGTTCAGAGCGTGGTAGGCGGGATCGCTACCGCTCGGCTATGATTGACCTTACTAGGGAAGTGGCTACACGAATACTTTAAGTAATCGAATACACTTTGTCTCACAGCGATGAGAAAGAGGGAAAAGATTGACCAAATTCCGTCTATCTTACACAACTAGCAGCAAGCACTTTACAGTACTCAACTCTTCTCACACTAAATTATACTAAACAAGAAATAGTGTAAAGAAAAGCGCACTACCATACAACATGTAAACTTCGAACAGCCAGGATACGAAAACGTGTCCAGAGAGTGGCAGGCAAGAGCGCTACCGCTTGGCCATGATCGCCACTAATACGAAAATGTCTATTCGAATACTTTAAGTAATCGAATACCCTTCGTGTCACCCCATTGAGAGACTTGGTCTTGATTGGCTAACTCCCATCACGGTCACACATCCAGCAGATAGCATTTTATAGTACCTAACTATTCACTCAATGAGGTATATGAAAAACGAAATAGTGCATTAGAACGCGCACTACCATGTAGCATGTAAACCTCGAACAGGCA